>JAJOOO010001514.1:0-97705 GCA_029582685.1 Solanum piurae | reverse complement strand
CGGATCAACAGTACGGTCCGTAGATCCATCTACGGACCGTCAATGGGCACCGTGGTTCCACACTTGGTCAGATTTCCCTGATTTGCCTCCATGCCTTGTCTGCTGATCTACGGCCACCATCTACGGAGCGTCAATAGACCTACGGCCCGTAGATCACTCCGTAGATGCCCTTTTCTGCATCCCTTTCAGCTGTCTCTTTACTTCTGCACCTGAACATCTTTCCTGCAAAATATGATAAAAACCAATACTAAAAGGCCCTAGACACACACAACTTGTAAGTGAAATGTATTAGAAATATCGTAAACTCACGGTATATCACTCAGCGAGGTAAATGACTACTCAATGAAACGCCGAGAGGCTCAACGATCATGACTAATGTCACCGAATGGGCAAGAACTAAATGGTTTTTTGGGCCACAGGTTTAAAAATTCTAATTCATTCACTTTCCCTAACTTGTTATATTTCCAAACTCAGACCTGCACACTAGTTTCTATATTTCTTGCATTGTTAGAATATTATTAGTGTTGATTTGTGCTCGAAGTTGGATTACATTGCCTCCTAGCATTTCAAAGTACTTTGATCAGCATAAAAGGTTGGTTTTCCCGAACCCCAAGGCTATTTTTTAAAAAAAAGGTCTCTTATGCAATTGGGCTTATTGAATTGATGTGTGTTGGGCCTCTCTGATAGATTTAGGTTGTTGAAATGCCAAATTTGATTTGTAAATCCTGTCTATCTTATCTTGATTTTTGTGCACCCTTTTTGTTGCACGTAAAGATGAGTTAAATCTTGTGGAGTTGTGTGTGCATGGTGTTTATCATGATTAAGAGTTATGGGTCTGAACTTAATTGTCCTAGTGCATAGTTTAATTTTGTTTTCAGGGGTTGTGGGGTTGAAGTCAAGAAGTTAGATGGGAAATAGGCAAGGTGGGCCGATTGGCGAGCTAGGTCGAGCTCGCCAAACCACTCAACGGTTCACCTAATGACCCCATCTCACTTTTAATTTCATGCTACTTGAGTTATGGATTTTGTAACTTTTGGCGCGAAGTGTTCGATCACCAAAAGCATTCGGTGACTCGCCAAAAGTCTCCTTAATCGCCCTTTGTCTGCATCTCCGAACCTTTGTTGCACTGTATGTTTTGGCAAATAAAATCCTGCTCGCCAAAGCAACTCGGTGATTCGCCGATCTATTCGGTGAGATAATCTGCAATTGTGTCCCTATGAAGTTGATTCAGTTGTTTTAACTTCTTCCTAATTTTTTTGCAGAAATGGCTAGAACTAAAGTTGCAGGAGAAAGCAGGTCACCCCAAGTTAAAACAGAGGGCTGAGCGGCGAACCAAGAAGCTGAATAATCCATCCAGGGTCAGGAATACCCGGCCTACCACTCCTACATCTCCAGTTCCAGAGAAGGCAATAATGTTAGCACATCCAGTACAGGGTCCTCCACCTAAGTCAATGATTCGAGTAAAAGCTGAGGGGCTGAGAATAATTCTAGAGGAAAAGAGGTTGTCCATAGATGGGGTTATAGACAGGCACCGAGAGATAATGTAATGCCTGAGATACCATAAGTTCCAAATCTTCACCAAGCCCCGCGGCCCTTACATTCCAAATGGGGTAATAGAGTTCTACAGTGCATACAGTGCACTAATACCCCAGAGAAAGCAGCTAGCAGCAGCCTTTAAAGAAATGGACTATGTGGTTGTTAGAGGAAGGAGGGTGAAGTGTGATGGTGAGGCGATTAACGTGGTCTTGGGCATGTCCACAAATATTGGGGATCACTGCCAACACTTGATCAGAACAAAGAAACTGGATGAGATGAAAGAGTGGTTAGCCCCACTAATCTCAGACGAGACTCCGAAGTGGTTGGCTGAAGGAATTTAGATTGAAAAGAAAGAACTAAACATAATAGCAAGGTTCTGGTTGGGTTTTATCAATAGCATAATCATGCCATCCCAGAATGAGTTGATTTTTCACGTTACCAAGGAAGCTTGCTTGGGTTGCATCAAAGGGAAAACTTGGAAAAACTTTGGTGAAATCATCGCTTCTGAGATACTCCTACGTGCAAGGTAAAGCCATAACTCACTTCCATTCCCACTATTGATCACAACATTATGCAAACAAGCTCGGGTACCTCGGGATGCCAAGAAGGATCGAAGTTGAGTACCTTAAGGATCAAGAAGAAAGGAAGAAGACAACATTGATGAAGTTAGTAAACATAGAATCATCACCTGCAGAAGCACATCCAGGTTCTTCTACTGCTGCACGGTTTCCCAGACCCATTGATGTTGCTGATGTTTCCCGAACTCCACTCACCCAGCCTTTCCTACTCTAGAAGGGACACCTTGCCCTGTCTGCCGACCGTCAGGCTGCCAGTCTAGAGGCCTTTGTTCCAAGCATGATCCAGATTTCCCTAGCTGATGTTGTGAAACCCATGAACACTACCATTGATGCCCTAGTGGCTAGGATAGCGGTGTGTGAGCACAACCAAGGGGCACGGAGGAGGTGATGGTTTTAAAAGCTACCATTGCTGAGTTGCGAAAAGAGGTACACCACCTGACGTCCACTGATGTGTCCATGGTCTTTGGAACAGTGGAAATTCCAGACGTGACTCAGATGTCTCAGACCACCATTGTACATGGGGATAGAGTAGAGCAGACAACCAATTTTGAGTCAGAAACAGAGACTGATGAAAATATGCATGAGGAGACTGAGGGAGCTGCAGATGAAGACCTGACCGAGACGGAAGCAATTATGATAGATGTTGTTGTGCAAGCTTCCTTAGCACCTGTTACTAGATTCAGTGGAGCAGGTCCTTCTGGAGTCACTTCGGGCACTGAAACCTTGACAGATGGAGCGACATATTAGCCAAGATCACCTGTTTACCTCCTTCTCTGTCTTTCTTTATTTTATATTTTGGATTTTGTGTTATTTGCATTTAAGGACAAAGACCTTTTATTTGTGGTGGGGTGAGGCCCACCTTTATGTGTTATTTGTTACTCATGTTTTTGTGTATATATTTGGGTCGTTCTGTTTAAAAATTGTGTGTGATATACTGATTTTGTGGGTGTTTGAGCTTATGGCTCCTTTTATTATAAATTGCAAAATAATTTTGACCCGGCCAAATTTTTTTGCCACCTCTCATGTGTTGAATGTGGTTGTTCTTTTGCAAAGTTTGAGTCTCGGTTCCAATCTATACCGATGACTTGAATAGTGCTCTCAATCGAACGAACATGAATGCACGGCTATGATGAGGCCAAAGGAAGTTGCATAGAGAATACGTGAACTCTTTGCATCTCGTTAGGACTAGCCTAGTATCGAGTTGAGTCTCTTGTGATGATTATTGCACACTAGCAAAAGTGTGGAGTCTTGTTTGACTGTAGTGTCAATGCCTACAGTGATGAACTTACTTTGAACCATGCATGATAGATCCTAGAATTTGCCCCATTGGTCAGATCGACGAAGTAAGGGTATCTCTTGATATTATCTTAGGCAACTTCGAAGAGTGTGAGCCAATTTGACATATACCTCTTTGTGGCCTACCTTATGAGTGTGTGAACCTCTCTTGAACACCTCTTGAGCCTTACCTTTCTTTGGAAGAAACTTGATGCAAACATAACCTTTCTTTATCCATTACCCATAATCCTAATGAAGTTGTGGTTAGTTGAATAGACAACTTAGGCCAAAAGCCTAAGTTGGGGGTGTGGTGAAAAGAAAGGGTAAATCAAGAAGTGCAAGAAAGTCTTTCTTACCCATGGGTTGTGAGAAAAATGGAACCCCTTCATAAAAAAAGATAGGAAAGAAAGAAAAATAATGAAAGAGAAGTGGAATAAAGTTGTGAAAATACAAAGAAAATGGGGTTTCCAAAAATTCATGGTAAGTAAATAAGAGGATGACTTATGTGATGAAGGAAAAAGAAAGGAAGTGTTGTGAGTACCACAATTCATGAGGATGAAAGTCACTGAGCCTAAATGACGATACCTTTGCACCCAGCCCCATTACAAGCCTTGGAAAGACCTTTTTGATCTTGAGTGAGCTGAAACAAAAGTTGATAAGAAAATACGGGCAAACTTATGGGTGAAAACATGCATTGTGTTTTTCCTTGTGAGAGTGAGTGTTGCATTTGACTCCACAACTTTAAATGATTAAACCTTTGTGTGTGGAATTGGAATCATTCCTTCTGTGAGGGCATTTGAAGACTTTGGTTGAGCTTGAACTTGCATTTCAAGCAAGTATTGTGAACATGAGATTTTTTTATATTGGTGAGTCACAACTTGAATCTTTGAGTGCACATTTCATCTTTGCATAAGTAACTTGAGTCTTGTTGTGTGCATTCATGATTGAGTTTTGTGTAGCACTGTTCAAGACCTCCTTTTTCAACGACTGATCTTGAGTTTGCTTGAGGACAAGCAAAAGTTTAAGTTGGGGGTGTTGATGAGTCCACAAATTGGACTCATTTAGGGCTATATTTTGATAGAATTAGGCGTCCTCAAATGCATGTTTTGTCTCAATATCTGATGAAAACTCTTAAGTTTCAGGTATTTGAAGTTTGAGGAAAAACATGGACACTACTTAGCAACAAAGAGTAAAAGTGGCTGAAAGAACAAAGAAATGAAGGCCTGAGGATCACCGAGTTCAGTTGGCAAGTCGTCGATGAGCCTGGAGATCGCCTTTTGTTCCAGTGTGCTGTGCCCTGGAAGAAAATATCAAATTGGCGGATAAAAGGAGCAGTCGACGTGTCACCGAGCAGTTCTGCGAAGCAGTACTATGTCGCCCAATGATCGAAACATGATGATGCTGAAGGATAGAGCAAGATAGCGATGAAACCTACCAAAGGGCGGATCACCGAGTTGATCGGCGACCCCAACTAACGACGTCGAATGATCCATTGCAGCACAAATTTTTTAAAACTATAAATAATCGTTAAGAATTATTATTTAAAAGATAATTTTGAGCTTTGATCAGTAATATTTTTCAGACTTAGCTTCTATTTTGGAATTCTAAGTTAGGAAAGGGTTTTGAAGAACTTGAAGGTTCAAACCAAGAATTTCACCTTTGTGTTTTTGACTTGCTCGTGAGAGAGGTCATAAAACCAAGATTACTAAATTGATCGCCGGTGGGAGTGGGTCGACATGAGGTTCAGCTCGAGAGAGTGAACCATATTCCCATTCTCACACACTCAACTCGAGAGAGTGAGTGGGCTAAGACGGAGGTTGTTCTTCATGTGGCCAGTGGGTGTCTGAGAAGAACCCATTTGATTCGGGGTAAGTTAATCGAGAGAAAATTTACCCCCACTATAGTCTAACCTAGTCACAAATATTCACTGAATTTACTACCAAAAGCATGCACCCAATGATTTAGTCTATCCCGTATTTCTGTCACATCCTAAGAATCCCGTCTCCTTGATTAGTACCTTTTGTATTTTTGCTATTTTTGCTTACTTGTGACAAACCCCCATCGTTAATTGACGCTTGCGTCACCCCTTAGATTTATAATGTTTGTATTCAATAATGTTTTTAGATATGACTAATTAGAAATAAATTTTATTTTTCTATTAATTTTCACCACCACTCCCTTGGGACTCGACTCCAACCCTTGGTTGGGTTGTTATACTATTGCACGATCGTAGACACTTGTATTAGAAGTTGTGTCTTGATTACGCAAATATCAGGTACATGATCATAATTTTTGGATGAATCCTTATTGCTTAGTGCATCGACTTAGTTAAGAATTTCTATACCCGACATGGTATATACCAATTCTGGCAGTGTGGGTGAGATGTTGTATCATCAAGTACCTCATAGTGATGGTTGTCGGTTAGAGAATCTCCAAAGTGAGTTAAAAGTGTATTTTTATTATGTCACTTAATATGCTCAGTTCTGAGATGAGTAAATATTTTTGTAAAGTATTAATGATTTCACTTCTGTATTTCCTTACATGCAGTTGAGTATATATCAACGTCTAGTGTAGTCCTTTCATTAAGTTATTTGTTATTCAGCTATATTACATACTCGTACATTTAATGTACTGATGTCATTTCTTAGGATCCTCAATAAGAGTCTATTCTTATCATTTCATCTGTCGTCAACTTTCGAGTGAGGTGTCCTTGTTTCTGGTGGACTCCAATTTGAAGAGTTGCCAGTATTAGTAGCATTTTGAGTAGTCGTGGGTCTTGTTCCGACACTCATCTGTATATAGTAGAGGGTTTATAGATAGAAAGTTTTGGAGACTCTTTCAATTTCAAAGGTTTTCTTTAAAACATATTTTTGATACATAGTATATTCAAAGAGTTTTAAGTTCTAAATCATTGTTTAATTAGCATTTCTTTAAGTTTAAAATTTATGTATGCTCGAGTTAGTCTTGCACGTGTAGTAAACCAGGATGAGGGTTTGCTTGTGGACCAGCAATGGTTTTCGAGTGTTGGACATGTCAAGGGTATATGTTTGGGTTGTGACAAATTTTGTATAAGATCCCAAGAGTTCAAGTGTCATAGGTTGTTTATGAAGCCGTGTCCGTAGGATCTTATTTAAGGTTTTGAGGGCCCTACTTAGGGATTATAGACATTTCAGAAAAGTTTCCCTTCTGTCGTACTATAAATCGTGAAATACAATTGTTTCATAAGAAATTTACTCAAACTCGTGCATTTCTCAAATCATTTGAATACCCCTCATACTCGAGGTGGTTGAAATAGCAAAGTCAGATCCTTATCGATCAGTAACTCTCAGCAAAAGTCTTCAGAAAGTCATGAAACTTTAGAGGGGCTCGAGAGAAGCCACTGAGTGATCATACGTGTTGATATTGAAAAGAATGCATTCTTATTCATATGCATCTTACGTTCGAGCTAAAAGCAAGACCTAGTCCCAGATTCTTTTCTCTAAACCTTGTTTCAGTTGAGGCCTTTTTTTGGATGTGTGTTTTAGATCTTCGGTTGTAGTTTAACCCAAAAATACAATATAAGTTACGATGTGATAAGCAGTAGTAGTAAAAGTGTCTAGAGATAGAATAATGCATGTAGGGGTATATTAATCAAAGAAATGAAGGTAGCGATGACGCAATTTATGTTGTTGCAGTCATGCACCCACTATGTTATTAATGAGGATTTTCCCCTGACAGGTAGACAAAAAAGTGACATGTTTGGATAAATTTCATGATAGAAGGTAGCGTAAGAGTTACTAGTATGGATAAGTTACTATACTTTAACCGGAAATGAGTTTATGTCAATGAGTTATTGTGTTAGTTAAGAACAAGTACATGTGTCGAATATACGAGTAGTGTATTCATGATGTGATAGATCTATGATAAGCTTATGATTTTGAAAGGAGAACTTGTGGTATTCAAATGGTTATAGAACTAATTGTGGAATGATGTATAGTGAGTTGGTAAATAGTACTTAGGTTGTGAAATTAAAGAGAATATGTTGATAATTAGATAGACTATGAGACAAAGATCGACTATTTTGTCATGAGGTTTTAGTGATCTAGTGTTTTAATGATTCTATCTACTAGTTGTAAGTTAGTGTAGTATATGAGAAGTGGTTTCTGCCCATGTTTAGTACTAGACACTAAGCTTGAATTTGAGATGAGTGTCATGATACAAAAAAGGGGGATGGCAACACGAGGGTGATGATTTTAGTTTTAAGATCTGATCTAGTAGGTTTGAAATAAATTAGGTGAGGATTTAAGGTTTTAATTTTCTAAAAAGGTGAGTGGTATAAGTGTGGTTTTGTGATTCTTACATGAGAGAAATAAAGTGAGGTTAAGTAATTAGATTATCAAGAGCATTAAACGTTATACTAGAGATCGTATTTAGTCGGATGAGGTTCTAATTAAGTTTAAGAATTTTCATGTATTCCTACATAGTATGTTTGAGATGCCAATATGTAATAGGCTGATGAAAGTATTATTTTCCCATAATAGTTATATTAAATGATTTTATAAGTCAATGTGAGTAATGATTATAGAATGTCTTTTATAGAAGCACAAAGATGTTACGAGAAGCACCTGAGAAAGAGGGCTTAGAAGGAATCTTAGTGCATGTGCCTGGATAGTTCAATAGCCTTAAGATCAGTATTTTGTGAATAAAAAAAGAAAATATAGACTAGTTTAGAGATTATGGATAGATACATAGCGTTAAAGTATCAACTTTAGACCTAAGGGGATGATAAGATGAGAAATCAAGTCAAATATTATGAATAAGATAGTGATGAGTTCAAAAAGCGTTGTAGTGTTATATCAATCCATTCGCACTTTAGCGTATTCCTTAAAGTTTAGTAATTACAGCATCATGCTGATGTTTGTAATCAGAATTTAATCTATGACCTATGCTCATACACTTCAGATAGATTCACATCTTTGCTGAATTCCCAGAATGAGGGGTAAATACTTTAGCCCATTGATCGCAATCTTACTTCATAAAGTTATGGATATCATCCTCATGATATGAACCTATGCATATAAGATCTCATGTCTCGTAGTATGCTTAGTATCACAAATTCATGATTTACTCTCAATAGCTAGCAACATAATGTTACATCATTCGTATAATTACCTCATATTTCTCGAATGAATCTTGCTTATGATCTTCCGCACTAAGCTTTTTCAGTGATCCCTTCTCAGTTGTGTTAGTGATGGTGATGATCAGTAGTTTTCCTAGAGAGTAGGGTGGAAAGTGTTGCTAAACCTTAAATCTATCAGTGAATTGCTTAAGGAATAACAATTCTATTCATACTATGTACCGAGATATCCTTGTTTCATGTCAAATAATTTCAGATAGAGTGTGTTGAACTCCTCAATAAGAGTTTGTTGAGATCATTTCATCGCTCGTCAGCTTTCTAGTGAGGTCTCCTTTCTTCCAAAGGACTCACGTTTTATGAGTTGTTAGCACTAGTAGCATTTTTTGGTACTCGTGGGTTTTGTCTTGACACTCGTCTATATATAGTATAGGATTCATAGATAGACAACTTTGGAGAGTCTTTCAGTTTGAGAGGTTTTCTATAAAACTTATGTTTAATACTTAGTATATTCAAAGAGTTTTGAGATTTAATACACTGTTGATTTAGAATCTCTTTCAGTTCGATGTTATGTATGATCGAGTTAGTCCTCTGCTTGTAGTCGGCAAGGATGAGGGTTCACTTGGGGACCAATAATGGTTTTCGAGTGCCGGCCACGTCCAGGGTGTAGTCTCCGGTTGTGATATACTACTCCACCAAGACCATTGTTTGTATCAAGATTCACTATGAAAGATATAAAGCTTAAGAGGAAAACGTAATGCGATGGAGCAACTCTTACCAAAAAACCGCCACAAGGGAAAAAGGGAAAAGCTACGTGGACTTGTGGCTATAAAAAATAAAATAAATATCACTTTATTTGGAATTTTTTAAAAATTGGCTTGTAGATGGACAATACTTTTAGAAAATATATTGATAATTTGAAATGTTGTTCATAAAATATATGATTTATACCCCTCCCCCCACATTTTTTAAGAACTGGACCAAAATATTTATTTATGAAAGAAAAAAATCCCAAAATAAAATTTTCTGAAAAAAATAATATTTGGATCATGTATTTTATATTCTCCTTCCCACCTTGTCTTTCGATTTTATTTTTATATATGTTTAATAATTGAAATAAACTGAATCAAAATCTATAACAATCAAGTAAAAATGTACATTTATTTAATTTGGTTTGATTTAAATAATTTAAAATCGACTAATTTGATTTTTGTTTAGGGTCAATAACCGACCAATTGATTATTTTCTAGCCAATAATGTTCTAGTTGTTTGTCATCATTAAAATACTCACAAACATGAATTGCACGACATACCAAAGGATGATATTGATTATCCAAAGTAAGAGGAAAATGAAGGTAGAGTTCAAGAGAGCTCCCAACGGATATATGAAGGAAATAGGAAAGCTCAATTTGGAAACCCTAAGATTTATGGTATGGATATAAGGGAAGGCGGGTTTACTCTTTAGATTGGGTCTTGGATTTCTAGTGAATTTTTTTATTTCTTTTGGGTCGTTCGGTCAATTTTTTGTAGACATATTTTTTGAATTAAAGAAGCTCCTACCCCACTATTGAACAAAAAAAACAAAAACAAATAAATTGAAATTGCTAGTGATATTTTCTAAATAATAAGTATACCTAAAATGACTAGTAGGTAAAGTAAATGTGTCTATTCAGGATTAGCATATGATGATACCCGAGATATAAATCCCTTCTTTTTTTTTGTAAATATTAGTGTAAGGAAAATATGAGCAAAGCAAGAGTTAAATTAAGATGATAAAAGACTAATGAAATTCTGAGTTGTATATAACATAACTTTAAAGCAAGAATACAACTACAATTAAGAAATTGCAACTATATTATTTTAATTATTTAGATAATTTCCATACAGGAAACTTAGTATCAAATTAAAACTACTAATCATATTAATGCAACTTCTATCAACAATTTTTTAGACAAAAAGAAAGATTTTGGTTTAAATTTTACAACAAATTGAATAATGTGATAATCAAAACTTCTTTCTCTTCCAACAATGTCTTCTGGGAGCACGAGAGTCTTTACAAGGTTTAGGCATATCATGAAAGTCCACTATTATAGTATTTCTCGTGGTTTTCCTTTGTTCTGTGAACCTTTTCTACAATTTTCTCTTGCTTGATTCAAACTTCATCTCCATGTTTGTGATGTTTTGTGTTTCTTTTTGCATTAGTCTCACAACTACAGAGTTGTGTGTTATTCTCTCTATTGGTCTCCTAATTATACTGCAGTTGCTTTGTTTTTGCGGTGAGAAATATGAAAGAAGTTGCTTTCGATGAGGAGACACTTGTACCATTTTCTTGATACACAATTTAATCTTTATTGTTGGTTACTTATTTGTAGTGGAAGTAATCTAATGTGTTCCTCTACCACTCTATTGTTTTTCTTTATCACTTCATTTTCATCACCATCAATGTCATCTGCATCATCATCAAGAATGAAGTCATCGTGGTCTTTAGAGTGCATTATCTTCTTGAATATCTTATTTATGCACTTTCTCAAAATGCACAAGATATATCACAATTTTTCATTTTTCTAAATTATGAGGGTCATAGTTGTAGGGTTATAAAGTTGGTCTAAGGAAAAATATTTTTAGCTAACTATATTGAATTAATATGTTCATATTGGCTCCTTCAATAGAATTCACGTCTCACACAATTTCACACGTGATGTCAAACAAGTGACCTTGTCAATTGTAGCTCAATTAAATAGACAATCCGACAAAATTTGACTATTAATAAAAGGGAAAAATAAAAAAACATATTCTTGTTATATTACTAACAAGATTATTTGTCTGTTTAGTTTTCCCATTTATTAATGGTCAAATTTGTTGGATTGTCTATTTAGTTGAGCTACAATTGAAGAGGTCACTTGTTTGACGTCACGTGTGAAATGGAATGTCACGTGAATTCTATTGAAGGAGTCAATATTATCGTTTCATATGTTAATTTTATATACTTGACCAAAAATATTTTTCCTTATACCAACTATTTCGGCCTACAACTATAAATAAACCCTAATAATTCAGAAAGAATTGTGATATATCATGTGAACTTTGAAAAAGCGCATAAATAACATATTCAGGAAGATAATGCACTACAACGACCACGATGACTTGATTCTTCCTGATGATGTTGGTGAAAATGCTGGTGATGAAAGTGAAGTGATCATGAAAAACAAGGCATACAAAGAAAGACAGAGTGACAAAGGAACACATCAGATTACTTCACCCACAAATAAGAAACCAACAATGAATATTGAATTGTGTATCAAGAAAACTATACAAGTTACACCTCATCAAAAGAAACTTCATTTAGATTGCTCACCACAAAAACAGAGCAACTACAATATAATTAGCAGACCAATTGGGAGAACAACACAAAACTCTTTAGTTGTCAGACTAATGCAAAAAGAAATACAAAACATCAAAAATATGGAGATGAAGTTTAAAATGAGCAAGAGAAAATTTGACGAAAGATTGGTAGAACAAATGAAAGCTAAGAGAAAGACTGTAATAGTGGACTTTCATGATATGCCTAAACTTGTTGTAGAATATCCTGTTCCATCAAGACACTACTGGAATAGAAAGAGATTTTGATTATCTCATGATACAATCTATTGTAAATTTTACACAAAAATCTTTCTTACTGTCTAGAAAATTGTGGATAGTAGTAGAATTCAAATGATTAGTATTTTGAATTTTATTCTAAGTTTCCTGTGTGGAAATTATCTCAATCATTAGAATAAAATAGTTGCAATTTACTAAATGAAGATGCATTCTTGCTCTAAATTTTTGTTATATACAACGTAAAATTTCATTTTTGTCTTTTATCATCTTAATCCAACACTTGATTTACTCATATTTTTCTTACACTAATATTTACAATCAAAATGGTAATTGTATCTCGGGTCTCACCATATGCTAATTCTGAATAGGGACAAATTTCATTACTTACTAATTGTTTTAGGTATACTAGTAATTTAGAAGATATCGCTATAAATTTCATTTTATTCAATTGTGGAGATAGGAGCTCCTTATTTTCAAAATAAATAAATATGTCTTTACAAAATAGACCAAATGTCCCATAATAAAAAACAAAATCTAGGAAAACAACACGGCCTAGTGAAAAGAGTAACAAAATCTAGGAAAACAACACGGCCTAGTGAAAAGAGTAAATCTGCGTGCCCTTATATCCAGACCATAATTCTTTTTTTTCTTTCCTTAGATCATCAATATCATCTTTTGGTATGTCGTGCAATTCATATTTGTGGGATTTTTTAATGATGAAAAACAACTAGAACATTATTGGCAAGAACATAAACAATTGGGTCGTTATTGATCCATAAAAAAAATCAAATTAGTCGATTTTAAATCAAACCAAATAAAATATAATGTATATTTATCTATTTGGTTGCTATTAAATTTTATTTAGTTTAGTTCAATTATTAAACATATACAAAAATAAAATCGAAAGACAAGATGGGGAAGGAGAACATAAAAAAAACATGATAGGAATATTTTTTTGTTCAGCACATGTTTATTTTGAGATTTTTTGCTTTCATAAATAAATATATTGGGGCAGTTCTTTAATATGAGGGGATATAAATCATATATTTTTAAAAAACATTTCAAATTCTAAATATATTTTCAAAGAGTATTGTCAAACACGAATCAAATTCTAAAAACTCCAAATAAAGTTATATTTATTTTATTTTTTATAACCATACGTCCACTTAGCTACTTCTCTTTTTACCATGTGGCAGTTTTTTTGGTAAAGAGTCGCTCCATTAGATTAAGTTTTCCTCTTAACCTTTATATTTTTGTTACTGACTCGGGATTATTTCCTTTTGATACAAACAATCATCTTGGTCAATACTCCCTTATTCTTAATCAGAGGTTTCGAGTTTGACTCCTCTATGTATGAAGTCGCCTTTGTTTGAAAGACCTTTACCACCAAATGCGGGACATCATGGTGCTAATCAGAATTTAAGCGTTTCCAATGCAGGTACTATACACCATGTTGAAATAAATAAAAAATAAAAAATCCTTTTGTTGAATGTTTACCTGGAGAGACCTAAAGTCCAATGAAATAGATATCACTTAAGACCAAACTATTGAACACATTTATGTTTCAGAGTAATTGTTTTAAAATTTCTAGTCTAGTTTGTCCAAGGTCCTCTTAAAGCATAATGGAGTCTAGCTTTAGTAACTAATATACAATGTTCCTAGCTCAACTTGTTTTGATTTTTGCCTCATCAACAGATTTACCAGGAAGATGGGGTTGTTCTTATTCTAATTATAAAAAACAAATGAGCATAGACACTTGTTAAGATAGACACTTGTGAAGAATTTTATAAATTTTCTGCAGATAGAAAGAGTCAAATAGTTTGACTTTGCTGGATGATATTAAGATTATGCCAAAACAAAATGTTGTGAATACAGTCGACAATGTACGGGCTTATGTGTTAGAAGTGGTGAATGGGGCTAATTTAGATTGGATTATTGGGCCGAGTCAAATTTTAGAGAATTTTATTTAGGATTCAGGCCCAATTATCAATCAGTTAAATAGGAAAAGGGGTTAGACAGAAGAGTAAGACATATAGTGAAGAAAGTGTCATTTACTCTCATCTTCTTTCTATAGTCTTAACTTCTCATCCCCATTCTTATTTCTATATTTAGTTACTTGTTATTTCTGTACTTTTCTTTGTAATAAAGTGTTATAATTATAATTTTACTACTAATAATTATATAATGTTTGAACATTATTGTAGGGAAATCAGGTTTGTTTCAGAAAAAAAGTGATCGAACCAGTCAACTTAATCTATTCGTGTTACAGTCATATACTTGCTACAAATCATCAAAATTAACCTCACCTAAACATCTATGGGTGTTCATTTACAAGAATGTTTAGGCATTTAATGACCGTCCACAATTAAAATTCGTCTATACGCTTCCATTTGTTATACAAACCTTTCCTTCAACTTACTCTTGCTTGATTTAAATTTCTTTTTCATAACTGTCGCTCAGAGTTTCTTTTTGCATTGTTTTTTCAATTGCAAAGATATGTGATGCTTTCTGCATTGGTGTTGTACCTGAATTGTAGTTGCTTTGTTTTGGATGAGGAGGAGGAACAACTTCTACATTCATCTACATCAATGACGGCAGCATGCCCTTTGTTGAACCATCGATGCACTCTTTTCTCATGCATTGGGTAGGGGTCTTTTGTGCTCCCTTCTTCTCTATTATTTTCTGATGATCACTTTTTCCCTTCTTCAAACCTTTGTTGGTAGGCTTGTATCTATCAAGGTGCTTCTCAAAAAATTTATGAAAAGAGTAATTTGCTTAAGGAGATCAATCACAATTTGCACCCCCTCTATTAATTATATACAATTTATTTCTGTTAGTATTTGATTTGGTCAAGTACTGTTGCTTAAATTCATATATTCTTGTGGGTCATTAAACTTTTATTTCATTTTAACTACTTACAGTCATTAGCGGTCTATTTTACCTCTTCTTGTTAAGTGTAAGTCTATATTAAGCTAGAGTAATCTTAATACAACTTATCACTGGAAATACCAGTTAATTATGCTACTCTTTTCAGCTATCTCTGCTATAGGACCTTACAATTGGTATCAGAGCTTCCACTGGATTTCTAGAAAAGGAACAAAGTCGCAATCATCGAGTGATAAAAAATTGTGAGAATGAGTGAGGACAAGACTCTAACAAAAATTCCTCACTTTGATAGTCACTATGACCATTGGAGTGAATTGCTGGAAAATTTGCTTAGGGAAAAAGGTCTATGGAGTTTGGTGGAAATTTGTTTTGAAGAGCCAAGAGAAGGGACGATAGTGATAGAAGCACAACAGGCGAAACGTGACGATTCTAGAATCAAGGATTACCAAGTCAAACATTTTTTGTTTCAGGAAATTGATCGAACTATTTTTGAACAAATCTTGGACCACCGCACATTCAAGATTATTGGGACTCAATGAAGCGGAATTTTTTAATAAATTTGATGGTGAAAAAATCTCTTCTAAATTCATTAAGAAGAGAGTTTGAGGTTCTAGAAATGAAGAGGGATGAAACTATCACTGAGTACTTCGCAAGAGTGATGATGGTCTCAAGTAATGTGAGGAGCAATGGAGAAGATATGCCTGAGAAAAAAATTGTTGAAAACATTTTGCGGACTCTAACTAACAAGTTAAAATATGTTTTTGTATCAATCAGAGAATTAAAAGATACTCACAACATGTCCATCGATGAATTACAGAGTTCATTAGTGGTGCATGAAATAAAATTCCACCGACCAAGCAATGATGATGATGATCAAGCTCTGAAAGTAGAAGGTAGTTTAGGAACAAGCAACAGAGGGAGAGCACCCTACAGAGGAAAGGGACGAGGAAGAGGAAGAATAAATTTAGACAAAGCAAATGTTGAATGTTATAAATGCCATAATTTAGTACATTTTCAATATGGATGTCCAATGTTGAATAAGGAAGCAAAATATGCAGCATTGGAAGAAGAGGATGAGTTGTTGTTAATGGTCTATATAGAACTACATGAAGCAAAGAGGAGGGATGCGTGGTTTTTCGATTCTGGATGCTCAAATCACCTGTGTGGAAATCAAGACTTGTTTTTAAGCCTGGACACAATTTTTTCTCACACTGTCAATCTTGGAAACAATATAATATTGAAGGTTGCGGGAAAGGGAACTGTGAAATTATTCATGCAATGAGTTCGTTATTCCGTTGGTGAAGTATATTGGGTTCCTGAACTCACAAATAATCTCTTGAACATTGGACAACTTTAAGAAAAATGATTAGTTGTGCTATTTCAGGATTGTGTGTGCACTGTTTATCATCCACAAAAAGGAAAGATGGCAGAATCCCTAAGGAGTGTAAATCCAATGTTTATTTTGCTTCTTGAGCCCTCAACCACAAAATTTGAAGGTAAATGTCTCAAAATCAGCAATACAGATCAGTCAACTCTTTGGCTCTACAATTATGGTCATCTCAGTTACAAAGGCATGCAAACCTTGAAATATAAAAATATGGTGAAAGGTTTGCCACAAATTGTAGCACCAAGCGCCACTTGCGAGGAATGTATGTAAGGCAAGCAACATCGGACTCCAATTCCAAAAAAGAGTTGTGGAGTGCAACTGGAAAATATGGTCTAGTTCATGAAGACCTTTGTGGCCCTATTTCACCAGCCTCAAGGAGCCAAAAGAGGTAGTTGTTGTGCTTTATAGATGATTTTTCTTGGAAAGTGTGAACTTATTTTCTTTTAGAAAATAGGAAACATTTTATCACTTTAACAGTGTTAAAATACTTGTTGAAAAGGAAACTTGGAGGCCCATTAAATGCTTAAAAACAGATAGAGGAGGAGAATTCAATTCAACATAATTCAATGATTTTTGAAAACAACATGGAGTGAGGAGACAATTTACCACAACCTATACTTCACAAACAAATTGAGTGGCTGAACGCAAGATGCATACAATATTGAACTTGGTGAGAGCTATGTTGACAGAGAAGAAAATGTTGGAGGTAACATTCATCAAAGACACTTCATATAATTCTAAGTGTCAACGATCGTTAATCAGTATATAACCCAACTAAATGAGTTCGGGTTGAATCTCATAGGGAGCAATACGTGTTTAAGATTCAATAGGGAAGTATGAACTTGATCAAATCAGTCATATGAATAAAAGTTTTCGAATAAGTACATCATTCAAATCGGGGGTTGACACAAATTTCAAAGGGGGGGTTTTGGTTTTGATAAACAACAACAAAAAGCGGCAAACAATGCGAAATAAAAATAATGAGACGGGTTCTTGAGATGTGATTCGATTATAGGCTAATATAGATGAATGGGTAATTGTAACTATTAGAAAATAGCTTCATATTAATGGGTAAGCTAGGCTATAGAGGACATAAAATTTCTCTCGAAAAATTAACCCCGAATCAAATTGATTTATCTCTAACATCAACAAGCAAGCAAAATAAGAACAACCCAACCTGTAATCCATTCACTCTCTAGAGCTGAATGTGTGGGATTTGGTCTTAGGGTTCACTTTATCGAGCTGAACCCAGGTCAACCCAATACCCACTGACCATCAATCAATAAGTTTAGTTTAAAAACATCTCTCTCGAGCAAGCCAAAAACATAAGAGTAGAACTGCATTTGCAACTACAATTCATAAATAAACTACAATTAATGATTGAACTCACTTCTAAATGGCATTTAAACTAACAATTAGCAATACCCAAAAACTAAATCATCCCATAATCACACCCCAAAACTTAGGGTTTTAGCTTGACATCATAAAAAGATAAAAATCGTTATCAAATTGAGTTTCCATCAACTGGGTAAGATTGATTTTGTCTTTACACTGTTCCAATTCAAAGAATCTCAAAGAACTACTTCCGATTTCTCTAAAATGAAACACATCGATTCTTCAAAGCTTAGGATAAACTAGAGAAAAACTGTTTCCAAAGCTCAAAACTTAATAATAAACTGTTATAATGAGTAATTTTTATTTTAAACTAAATGTTCAAAAATGTATTTATAGACCTCAAAAATATGCTGCAAAGAGCCACTTCGTGAAGTAAGTTGGGCTCGTCGAACTACTCGGCAAGCCGCCCTTTGGTCACTTTCATCGCTTTTCTGCCTTGGGATTCAGCATCCTCAAGGTCTGTAACTTTGGGCGATCCAATATTGCATCGCGGAACTACTCGGGGATTCGCCAACTGCTCATTTTCATCGCCAACTTGATTTCTTCCCTCAGGGCTTGGCACATTGGACCTTTAAGCGGTCAAATGGCCATTCCACAACTCGCCAAGTGGACTTGGTGATCACCAGGCTTGCGTTTCTTCATTCTTTCAACTCGCTTAGTTCCTTTTTGCAAATTAGTGCCCTTGCTTTGTTCCTCAATCCATATACCTAGAAATCAAGGATTTTACATCAGTTATATTATTGGCACAAAATAAGAATTTGAGGACACTAAATCTATATAAGTAAATCCCTAAATGAGTCCAAATCTAGGACTCATCAACACCCCAAACTTAAACTTTTTCTTGTCCTCAAGTAAAACTCAAGTTCAGCAGTTCAAAAAGGATGTCTGAAACAGTGCTACAAAAGACTTAATCATGAATGCACACAACAAGACTCAGCTTACTCATACAAGGATTAATTGTGCACTCAAAGATTCAAGTTGTGACTCACCATTATCAAAGTTTCTCAAGTTCACAATACATGCTTCAAATGTGAGTTCAAGATCAACAAAGGTACTCAAATGCCCTCACACAAAGATGATTCCATATTCACACACAATTGTTCACAGTTTATAGTTCCGGAATCACAAACAAAGATGAACACATGCATGACTTCACCTATAGGTTTACCCTTATTTTCCAATCAACAATCACTTCAGCTCACTCCAGATCAAAAAGGTCTTTCCAAGGCTTGTAACGGGGCTGAGTGTAAAGGTATGGTCATTTAGGCTTAGTCGCTACTATCCTTATGAAATGTGGTATGAATATCACTTTCTTTCCTTTTTTTCATTATTTTCACTTGTGCTCAAAATTCACCCCATTATTCACTTCCAAAGGAATACCGGACACCCCTTTTCTTTTGTAACTTTCACAACTTTTATTTCCCAACTTTTTCATTCTTTTTTTTCATTCTTCTTTTTACTTTTTCTTCTTTCTCTTTTTTTTTGTATGGAGGGGTTCCATCTTTTTAAAAAACTATGGATCAAGGGGGACTTCTTCACACTTCTTGATTTACCTTCTCTTTTTACTTCACCCCCAACTTTGGCTTTTGGCCTAAGTTTGCTATTTAAACAAACCACACTTCATGAGGATTATAGGTGCATGGATAAACAGGGGTTGCAAATTTCATCAAGTTTCTTCCAAAGGATAAAGCTCAAAAAGGGTTTCAAGCAAAGTTCACATACTCACAAGGTTGTCCACAAAAGAGGTATATTATCAAATTGTTTCACTCTTCAAGATTGTTGCCTAATATCATTTCAAGAGCTTGCATCACTTAGTCAACCGGACTAACGGGGCAAATTCTAGGTGTCCTTACACAAGGTTCACGGTAAGCTCATCACACAAGGCATTGGCACAAATATCAAACAAGACTCCACACTTTCGCTAATGTGCAATGTTCATCACAAGAGACTCATTCGATAATCGGGTAGTAACAACGAGATGCAAAAAGTCCACATATTGTCTATGCAACTTCATTCAGCCTAATCATAGCCGCGCATTCATTTTTGTTTGATTAAGAGCACTATTCAAGTCATCGGTATTGATCATGACTGATATTCAAATTTGCACAACAACAACCACATTCACACAAAACAGGAAGTGACAATTTTTTTTGATGGATCAAAACCATTTTCATTCAAACAAGGAGCCATAAGCTCAACATTCACAAAACACTGTCAAAACACAATTTACTGCACAAAATCCCAATACATATACAAAAAAGGATACTCACAAAAGGTAGGTATGGAAATACCTCACCCCACCACAAAAAAAAAAGCAATTGTCCTCAAATGCAACAAAATAGTAATAATAAGTCAATAGAAATGACAGAGAGGGAGGTATAGGAATGTCCTATCTACACAGTCGCTCCATTTGTCGGGGCATCAGTGCCCGGTGCAACATCAACACTACTGGCTCCACTTGGGCCTGCCCTGGATGCCTCTATCAGCAATGTCAGAATCACCGAGTCTACAATCGTCTCCTCAAGGTCTGACATGTCTCCGTAGATGGTCTGCTCTGGGACCTTGACTTGCTCCTCGTCTTTCTCTGCCTCTAACTCATCGGTGGCCACATCATCCATCTGCACGTCTGCAGTAGTGGCCGGAGGAGTCTCTGAAGTAGTCGAGGCATCCATATCATCAGTTGCCTACAATAATGAAGTAAAGTGTGTTGACTTCAAGTAGTCCACATCCTTCCTCAAATCTGCAACTTCGGCTTTCAAAGTCTTCACCTCAGAAGTTACCCCCTTTAGACTTTCACAAGTCTCTACTCTCATTATGAGAGTGTCAATAGTGCTCAGATGGGTGTTAGTGCAGCTAGGATAACACTCTCAATCATCCACGGTACCGCAGCCTCCAATCGGGTAGCCCTCACATCCGTAAAATGGGCTAAGTTCCCCATCTTAAGGATCGTAGCCTAAGTAATCCCGGTGGGCTGGGAAGTAGTTAAAGCACCAGGAGCCTTGGAGGAAGAAGTGGAAGCATGTGTACCTGAAGGCCCGATGGCTAGAATAGGCAAAGATGCCTTTGTAGGTATCGTGTCAATATCGATCTCCGATGATGCATCAACCGAAGTTTCTCTCCTCTTATCTGCCTCCTCCCGAGTATACTCGGCCTTTGTGCGTCGGAAGTCAGTGGAAGATGTAAGAGTGATCTCGATATCCCTTTTCTCATTATGAGGAACTCCAGTACACTGGCATAACTCTGTAATCAAGATTGGGAATGGAAGGGACATTTGGCACTGCTTGACCCCTCATGGCCATCTCCTACTTTATGATGAGTCCCAAGTAGAAGCTCCTCTGTGATATTATTGACCCAAGGCAGAACGCCTTAGGATGAAGGAAGATGGTCTCATTCTGGGATGGCATAATGGAGGTGCTGATGAATCAAAACCAGTATCGTGCAGCTACGTTCCACTCCTTCTTCTCAATCGGAGCTCCTGCCTCAATCCAGCTCGAGGTGGTGTCATAGATTAGGGGGCGAGCCAGCCCTTAAAATAATCTAAAAGGGTCGTAGTGGTAGCCAAATTTGGGTAGTCATAAACTTACCGTGTATCAAATACAGCGTTGATATCATTGTGGCTACATCTCACACATGTCCCTCGTACCATGATAGACCCTACCGGTCAAAAAATACTGACCTTCTTCTTACCTTTAGGTACCAGGTCACTGTAGGCTGAGTAATAATCCCAGACCCATGTAGGAATATAAGGGCCTCGGGGTCTGGTGAACTGCTCGAATCTCTGAAATTTGAGAGTGTCCAGCACATTCGAATATCTACCACTAAGCCCTTTGTGGATAGAAATTTCTCCTCCAGAATTTTCCTCAACCCATCGGCCTTTAATCTGTTGAGTAGCCGTGGAGGAGGACCCTGAGGTGGTGCTGCTGCATCCAGAGTCGGTGCAGGAGCTGGCATTGTATCAACAGTAGGAGGACTGGCCTCTTGAAATCTCGACGAAACTTAGCGAGTCCTGGCATGAATTTCTGCCCGCCGGGACTGTAGAGGTTGGTCATCCTCTGGCTCAGAAAATGCAGCTTGGGAGTCAAAGGATTCTCCTTCACTGCCAAAGTTGTGCTCCGAAACCTCAGATATGAGCTTTTTGCCCTTGCATTTTCCTCATTTTGGCGGTTCCTTATTTCCCATTTTAGAAGGGGTAGCTGCCCCCTCATTGATAACTATGCCCCGTGCTCTTTTGCGGGGTGGCTTGTCTAAGGTTGTTCTAACCACACCAAAATAAGTTAGAATGATTCAAGAAAAATTGCAGAAATCATGATGCAGATAGAATCGTCGAATCGATTGGTAAGCTAGATCGGGCTTGCCGAAAGGATTGGCTCAAAAGTTTTCCAGGAAAATGGACTGTCAGTGATGGTAAGTCCCATTCGGCGAATCACTGACATCATTCGTCGAGCAAAGATTAGCCCGTCGAATATCAAAGTGTATTTTAGGGGTTTGGGGCGAAGAAAGGGCAATCAAACACGACATTCAGCGAGTCACCGAGTGAACTCGGCTAACTCAAGCTTCTCGTCGAAAATTACATCACTCAAACTCAATAATAGCATGAAGGTAAAGGCAATGAAAGGGGATTCGGCGAACCGCCAAGTGGTTCGGCAAGATCGACCCAGCTCACCAAACTGCCCAATGTACCATTTTCAACCCCAACTTCAAAAATGAACCCTGCAGCCCCTCAAAACAAAATCAAACAACACACATTTTCAATTAAACTCAGAACCACTATACCCATGCCACGAGGGTACTCAGACTTTCCCCAGTTTTGCCAAAATTTTCCATTTGATAACTTTAGTCCTTAGTAATGACGTTAAACGCTCCATCATTGGGCAAAGCACGTGATTAGCACAATACGGGGTTACCTAGATTTCACCCCACAAGACCCAACACCAATTAAGCACAACCCACAAGATTATGATCAATTTTAAGGTATGCAATTCGAGAAATCAACAATTTAGGCACGCAATCAAAATTAATATAGGCACACAAGCACGCATTTACTAGTTCAGAGAGGCGCGTCACACATCAATAAGAATAATACAATTGAAAATGAGTTTAACCGCTAATTACGAGTTTTGGGGTTTGGAAAACCAACCTTTAGTACCGATATTAAAATTCACTCTCTCGAGCTGAACCCAGGTCAACCAAATCCCCACAGACAGGTGTAGAACTACATTAGAAACTACAATTCTTAAATTAAACCACAATTAATGATTGAACTCACTTCTAAATAGCATTTAAACTAACAATTAGCAATACCCATAAACTAAATCATCCCATAATCACACCCCAAGAATTGGGGTTTTAGCTAGACATCATAAGAAGATAAAAATCATTACCAAACTGAGTTTTCATCAACTGGGTAAGATTTATTTTGTCTTTACACTATTCCAATTCAAAGAATCTCAAAGAACCACTTCCGATTTCTCTAAAATGAAACACATCGATTCTTCAAAGCTTAGGATAAACTAGAGAAAAATTGTCTCCATAGCTCAAAACTTAATAATAAACTGTTCTAATAAGTAATTTTTGTTTTAAACTAAATGTTCAAAAATGTATTTATAGTCGTCAAAAATATGCTGCGAAGAGCCACTTGGCGAAGTAAGTCAAGCTCGCCGAACCACTCGGCGAGCCGCTCTTTTGTCACTTTCATCGCTTTTCTGCCTTGGCATTCAACATCCTCAAGGTCTGTACCTTTGGGCGATCCAGCACTGCATCACGGAACTACTCGGTAGTTCGCTGACTGCTCATTTCCATTGCCAACTTGATTTTTTCCCTCATGGCTTGGCACACTGGAACTTGAAGCGGTCAAATGGCAACTCCGCGACTCACCAAGTGGACTTGGTGATCACCAGGCTTGCGTTTCTTCAACCTTTCAACTCGCTTTGTTTTTTTTTTGCAAATTAGGGTCATTACTTTGTTCCTCAATCCATATACCTGGAAATCAATGGTTTTACATCACTTATTGGCACAAAATAAGCATTTGAGGACACTAAATCTATATAAGTAAAGCCCTAAATAAGTCCAAATGTAGGACTCATTAGAAAGTACCTAAGTTTTTTTGGCTAGAGGTAGTTAGGTGGACGTTTCACGTCTTGAATCGATCACCTACTCTAGTTGTAAATGATATGTCTCCAGAAGAGGCGTGAAATAGAGAGAAGCCATCAGTTGATTATTTTTTAGTGTTCAGATATTTAGGACATGTTCATATTCAAGATGCTAGAAGAACCAAACTTTGAGATAAAAGTGTGAGTTGTGTTCTATTTGGGGTTAGTGGTGAATCCAAAGGGTAAAAAATGTTTGATCCGGTTGCCAAAAGAATTATAGTTAGTCGTGATGTAAATTTTGAAGAAGATCATACGTCGGATTGTAGATTCTAAATGGGAACAACTAATGGAATTAGATTGGGGAGACAACATTGCAGAAGAGAACATAGCTCAAGAAGGAGAAGTCACTAAGGCTGACAGTAATTCATCATAGGCAAATAATTCATCAGATGTTGCACCAGATACAATAGTAACAGAGAACTGAAATTGACGTCCACCTGTGTGGTCGGTAAATTATACTTCTGGTGAAGATTTGTCTGAAGAAGATGAAGCAAACATGGACTTTTTGTTGATATCAGATCCTACAAGCTTTGAGGAAGCTTTCAAAAGCCAAAAATGGAGATTGGCCATGTATGAAGAAATCAAATCCATTGAAAGAAATGAAACATGGCGTTTGATGGAACTACCTATTGATGAAAATAAAATTGGAGTAAAATGGGTTTATAAAACAAAGCTAAATGAGCTTGGTAAAATTGAAAAATACTAAGCAAGATTGGTACTTAAAGTCTATACTCAGGAACATAGGATTAATTATACTAAAGTTTTTGCACCTATGGCCAGAATGGATACAGTGAGAATGATCATAGCTTTTGCGGCTCAAAGGGGTTGAAAATTGTATGAATTAGATGTCAAACCAACTTTCCTATAGGGGGAGTTGATGGAAGATGTCTTTGTCAAACAACCGAAAGGTTACGAGAAAAAAGGAAATGAGCAGCTGGTGTATAAGCTACAAAAGGCACTTTTTGGAATAAAACAGGCACCTAGGGCTTGGTTTAGTCGAATAGAGTCGTGTTTCATCAAGTAAGGATTTGAAAGCAATTCCAGTGAGCAAACACTCTTTGTCAAAAAAAAAAGAGGTAAACTACTCATCGTAAGTATTTATGTTGATGATCTTTATTTACCAGTGATGATGAAGAGTTGTTGGGTGAATTTAAAGGTTCCATGAAAAAAGTGTTTGATATGTCAGAATTAGGTCAGATGAGGTTCTTCTTGGAATTGAGGTGATACAAAGACCTGATGGCATTTTCATATGCCAAAAGAAGTATGCAACTGAAGTTTTAAGCCCATTTGGAATAGAAAATTACAATTGAATTTGTAATCCTATCTTTCCAAGACAAAAGATTTGAAAACATGAAGATCGAATAAAGGTGGATGTAACTCAATACAAGTAGATAGTGGGAAGTTTGATGTTTCTCACAGCCACTCGTCCTGATCTCATGTTCGTTGTAAACCTTATTAATCGTTTCATGGCATGCTCAACAAAACAACACTTTGCAGCAGCGAAAAGGATATTAAGGTACTTAAGAGGTACTGTGCATTTTGGTGTGTTTTATAAAAGGGAAGGAGCTAGTGAGCTGGTTGGATTCACTAATAGCCATTAAGCTGGCTAGATGGAAGATAGCAAGAGTACTTCAGGCTATGTGTTTATGATCAGTGGAAGAGCAATCGCTTGGTCATATCGAAAGCAACCTATCGTCACTTTGTCAACCACAGAAGTTGAGTTTGTTGCAGCTGCTGCATGTGCTTGTCAATTTATTTGGATGAGGAGGACCCTAAAATAAATTGGTCATCTGCAGGCAGCTGGTACAAAATTAATGTGTGATAATGCTTTGACTACTGATGTTTTGATTGCGTAATCAACAACACAACTTCCAGTACGAGTGTCTACGAATCATGCAAAAGTATACTAACCAACCAAGGTTTGGGGTTGTGTCCCAAGAGGGGTTTTGAGAATTAATAGAAAAATAAAATTTAGTTCTAATTAGTCGTAGCTAAAGATATTAACGATTAAAAGTATTGTAAATTAAAGGGGGGACACAAAAGTGTCAAATAACAATTTGGGGGTTTTGTCACAAGTATAGCAAAAACAACAAAAATAACAAAGAAATCGAGTATGGGGAAGAGTTCTTGGGGTGTGACCGCAATACAAGTTGAGATAAATAGTTGGGTACATGCTTTCGATAGGAAATTTTCAAGATAATAGTGACTAGGCTAAGCTTTAGATGGAAATAAGTTCCCTCTCGGGCAACTTACCCCGTTTCAAATGCGTTCCTCTCGGACACCCATTTACCGCATGAAGACCAGCCTACACCTTACCACACTCACTCTCTCGAGCTGAGTGTTAGGATATGGGACTAGGGCTCACCCTCTCGAGCTGAACCTCATGTCGACCCACTCCTTAGGCCATCAGTCTGGTGGTTTTGGTTTCGTGATCTCCTTCTCGGGCAAGCCGAAAACACATGGGTGGCTTTGTATTTGGAACTACAAATCCATTAAATTAAACCACAACCACTAGCTGAAATCACCATTAAAATACATCTAACCTATCAGCAAGCAAGACCCAACAATAATATCAACACATATTTGCTAAATCACACCTGAAGAATGGGGCTTTCGCCACACATCAAGAGATAGAAATTAATACCTTCAATGATGTTAAAATCAAATGGGTATAGAGAAATAAGTCTTGATTTGAGCAAAGAAGGAAGAATCCAAGAGACCCACTTCCAAATTGAAAGAGGTGAAACCCTTTTCTTCGTCTTGCACCATCCTTCGACATCGTTGTGCTCTGTGTCATTGGGCGACATAGTACTGCTTCGCAAAACTATTCAGCGACGCGTTGAATGCTCCTTTAATTACCGTTTGATCCACTTCCTTCAGGGCTTCACGTACTGGAACAAAGCTCAGAATGCATCCCTTCGGCGATTCGCCAAGTAAACTCGGCGATCCTCAGGCCTTCATATTTTTGTTCTTTTCATCCTTTTCGTTCCTTTTTGCGCCTAAGTGTCCATGCTTCCACTAAAACATTAAATACTTGAAACTTAAGCATTTTCATCAGATATTGAGATAAAATAAGCATTTGAGGACACTATTTCTATTTTTGAAAAGCCCTAAATGAGTCCAATTTGTGGACTCATCAACACCCCCAACTTAAACTTTTGCTTGTCCTCAAGAAAACTCAAGTTCAGTCGTTCAAAAAGGATGTCTAAAATAGTGCTACACAAGACTCAATCATGAACATACACAACAAGACTCAGACTACTTATGCAAAGATCAATTGTGTACCCAAAGATTCAAGTTGTGACACACCAATATCAAAGATTCTCATGCTCGCATAACCTGCTACTAATCCAAGTTCAAGCTCAACAGAAGTATCTAAATTCCCTCACACTAAGAATGATTCCATATTCACACACATAACTTAATCAATTTAAGACCAGGAATCAGATGCAACGCTCACACTCAAAAAGAGGACCACAATGTATGTTTTCACCCACATGTTTGCCCTTATTTTCCAATCGACTTTCGATTCGTCTTACTCAATATCAAAAAGGTCTTTCCAAGGCTTGTAATGGGGCTGAGTGCAAAGGTATGGTGATTTAGGCTCAGTGACTTCTTCATCCTCGTGAGATGTGGTGTTCTCAAAATGTCCTTTTCCTTTCCCTTATCACTTTTTCTTGTAGTGTTTTGAAGTCATCATTTCATTCACTCTCCATGTATTGCTTGGAAACCCAATTCCTTTTTAACCTTTATTCAAAAATTGTATATATATACATTTTTTTAGAAGGGTTTCCATTTTGTTTTGCAATACCATGGGCTAGAGAGACATTTTCTTGCACTTCTTCACTTCTCCTTTTCCTTTTCACCACACCCCTAACTTAGGATTTTGTCCTAAGTTGGCTATTCACTAAACCACAAATCAAGAGGATTATAGGTAGTGGGTCAAGTAAGGTCTAAGGTTCATCAAGTTTCTTCCAAAGAAAGGTAAGAGTCTAGGGTGTTCAAAAGAGTTTCCCACACTCACGGGGAGGCCACAAAAGAGGTATATGTCAAATTTAGCTCACACTCTTTAAATTTGCCTAAGATCATCTCAAGAGTACACCTTTCTAAATCAATCAAACTAATGGGGAAAATTCTAGGTTTATTCATGCATGTTTCAAAGTAAGCTAATCACAGAAGGCATTCGACACTTAAGTCAAACAAAACTACACACTTTCGCTAGTGTGCAGTGGTCATTGCAAGAGAATCAATTCGATAAATGGCTAATCACAACAAGATGCAAAGAGTTCACATATTATCTATGCAACTTCATTCGATCTCGTCGTAGCCGCACATTCATGTTCGTTCAATTGATATCACCATTTAAGTCATCAGTATTGATCGGAACAGAGACTTAAATTTTGCAAAAGAATAGCTACTTTCAACACAAGCGGTGGCGAAAATTTTCCAAAAAACAATTTTTTTCCGAAAGGGTCAAAATTTGCATCAATTAAAATAAAAAAAAGGAGCCATGTGTTGAAACATCCACGAAAGTCAATATATAACACAACATCAATGAAAGGCAATATATAACACAATTAAAAACAGACAACCCAAATATACACAGAAATATAAATATCCATAACAAGAAAACAAGGTGGGCCTCACCCCACCACAAATAAATGTGTTTGTCCTCAAATGTAAATGATGAATATCCAATAGTGAAAATAAAGAAAAATATAGAGAGGGAGGTAAAGAGGGGATCCTGTTTAAGTAGTCGCTCCATTTGTCTGGGAATCAGTATCGGGAGTGACTTCCATAAGGACCAGCTCCACTGGGTCCAGCAGCAGGAGCCTTTGCCAAGGAAGCTTGCACAACAACGTCTATCATGATTTCTTCGGTCTCTGCTATGTCGCCTATTGTAGATCCCTCAAACATCTCTTCGTCAGTCCCTGCCTCTGAGTCAGGATCGACTATTTGTTTTGCTCCGTCTCCATGTTCAGTGGTGGTCTGAGGCATCTCAAGCATGTCCAGAATCTCCACTATTCCAAAGATCATGGACACATCAGTGGATTTAAGGTAGTCCACGTCTCTCCTCATATCTGCAATAGCGTCCTTTAAGCCTGTCACCTCTTCTGTGGCTCCTTGGTCACGCTCACACATGGCTATCCTGTCCGCCAGAGAATTAATAGTAGTGCTCAGTAGTGTCACAGCATCATTGAGAGCAGCCTGAATCATTCTTGGATTGGAGTTTTCTATGTTGGCATCCCGGAAATTTGCAGACTGAGCAAGATGTCCCATTCGGATCAAGGACGCCTGAGTGATCGATTTGCAGTATGCAACAACAGTAGTGGGCCTGTGTGATATCACAGAAGCAGAGGGACCTGGAGCCTGTGAATGAGAAGAAGGAGTGGGTATACCTGAAGACCTAGGGGCCGGAGTGGGCGAAGATTTCTCCGCAAGTGTGGATCTTGTGGCCGCAACTTCTTTCTATTTCTTTCCCGCTTTGTCCTTAAGATATTCGGCTTCGATCTTTCAAATATTTGTGGAGGCGGTGGCAGCCAATTCCACTTTTTTTTTTGCGTCTCTAGGCACCTGAGCTCTTTTTCACAATTCTGTGATCAATATTGGGAAAAGAAGAGATGTCTGGCTCTGTTTTGCATGCATATGGATCTCTAAAGCGATGATTTCTCCCAGGTTTATTCGTGTTTCCTCAATGATGCAACCCAGGCAAGCTACCTTGGTAAGGCCAAGAATCTACTCATTCTGAGATGGCATGATTGTGCTGTTGATAAACCTGAACCAGTATCTTACAGCTATGTTCAGATCTCTCTTTTCAATTGAAACTCCTTCTGCTAGCCATTTTGGAGCCTCCTCATCTAAGATCAGCGGGGCTAACCACCTTTTCATCTCATCTAGCTTATTTGTTCTGATTAAGTGCTGGCAACGATCATTAATCTTATCGGACATACCTAAAGCTATGTTGATAGCTTCACTGTCACAAACTACCTTATTTCCTCTGACGACCACATAATTAACAGCTTTGAAGGATGACACCAACCTCTTCCGTTGATGTACCAATGCACTGTATGCATTGTAGAACTCTCTAACCCAGCTTGGTATGTAAGAGCCACAGGGTTTTGTGAACATTTGAAATTTGTGATATTTCAGGCATTCTATTATCTCGGGATACTTATCAATCACTCCATCTATGGAGAGTCATTTTTCATCAATGATCGTTCTCACTCCCTCAGACTTTAATCTGTTCATTGATTTAGGTGGGGGGGGGGGCTTGTACTGGAGGTGCCAGTTCTATTGCCTATTCTGAAACTAGAGGAGTCTGAGTAGTGGATTGAGGATTTCTGATCCGAGATGGATCATCCATTTCTTTATATCGTTACTCATTCCTTTGTGCCTCCATCAGTTCATCTTCATCAGAACCCCTGCTCTCACTATCATATGATATTGGGTCATTGGTGTAAAAATTAGTATTGTCAGAACTTGCATCTTCTTGAATTAAATTCCGCAAACCCGAAAGCAAAATTAAAGTATGCACTAACGAAATTCAAACGAGACCTATATTACCCATTACCTCAGAATACTCAGATTTCTCCCGGACATGCCGCATTTGGCCATTTGAGGATATGTACTCTTAAGAGCAGTGTCACCCTCTCTATCATTGATCAAATTTTTGACATTTAGCACAAACATGGGTTACTCAAACTTCACCCAGACAATCAAAACAACATGTAAGCACAACCCGATGAGACTTCATTCAATTACCATCACAACGGATACGGGCATCCGATGATCAAAACACTACGGGCATACTTTTCAAATTGAAATAGACATTATAATCCTAGCAGAGAAGCCCAACACAATTCAATAAGATACGATCATTGCACAAGAGTTCAAACTATTTGAAAGTAAAATTGGGGTTTGCCTAACTAACCTTTTGTGTCTATTAAAATATAATTGAAAAAATAGGCAGCAAAGAAATCCAATTTTGAGCATAGATTACTCAACCAAAAATACTAGTAGGATATAAGAATATTGAAAATACTACCTTGGTGTGAATTTGTGAAGATTTAAAATGAGGGAAAGATAAAGATTTCAAATTTAAGGAACTTTGGCCATTATAAACCGTCCAGTTCGCGCTTGTTCAGCGACGTTAGTTGCGATCGCCGATCCACTCGGCGTATCGCCAAGTGGTCCCTTGTCCCGCCGATTGTTACAGACTTGTCAATTTCTTTGGATCAAGAACTTAGACGGCGGTGTAAGTCAATATCACCGACCTGGTCGGCGATGCGCCGACCTATTTAGCGGTCCACCGAATGACCTTTTTCTAGCTAATCTGTATTTTTCATGACTTTTCTCATTCAAACCTGCACCAATAACACACCATTATTTGTAAAAGCAAATTTAAGCATTTAAAATCTTGGGTTCCCTCCCAAGAAGCGCCTTGTTTAACGTCGTGGCTCGACGTGAGCTGCCGGTCAAATTCGTCTCTGGGTTAGACTTAGTGTCACTAGGTAACCCACCTTTACTGCATGGGTAGAGATGAGGTAATGCGCGGTCCAAGAGGTTTTCAACCAATTTATTTCATCTTGAGTGGGAGCCACTCATCTGATTTAGTACCTCCACGATTTCCTTCATTACCTCTAGCATTCTATCTTGTTCATGAAGTTTTTGGAGAATGATTAATAGCGTATTCTCGATACGGTTATTTTCATTGCTCCTAGACCTTTCTTGCTCATAAGGAGGTATGTACCTTTGGCTCTTGCACTATGTTTCCACCTTTGAGATCTTGGTGGCTAAGACGTTCAACTGAGTAGCCAATGCAACTAACTTGAAGTCACCCTCAAATTCTTGGTTTGTCCCAGCTGACTTGCCACTAGTTCCCTCAGCCATGCTCAGGGAACCTACCTACACCAACAAATTTTTAAAAAAAACAAAACTAAAAATAAGGTTAGTAAACTACAACTTAGAAGAACAAAAATTCTACTAATATAAAATATTCTCAAGTAACACCACTCCCCGGCCGTGGCGCCATTTTGATGTTTCGATTGCGTAATCAATGACACAACTTCCAGTACGAGTGTCTACGAATCGTGCAATAGTAGAGTAACCCAACCAAGGGTTGGGGTCGTGTCCCAAGGGAGTGGTTTTGAGAATTAATAGAAAAATAAAATTTAGTTCTAACTAGTCGTAGCTAAAGACATTAACGATTAAAAATATTGTTAATTAAAGGGGGAACACAAAAGTGTCAAATACCAATTTGGGGGTTTTGCCACAAGTATAGCAAAAACAACAAAATTAACAAAAATAACAAAGAAATAAAGTATGGGGAAGAGTTCTTGGGGTGTGACCGCAATACAAGTTGAGATAAATAGTTGGGTACATGCTTTCGATAGGAAATTTGCAAGATAATAGTGACTAGGATAAGCTTTAGATAGAAATAAGTTCCCTCTCGGGAAACTTACCCCGTTTCAAATGCGTTCCTCTCTGACACCCATTTTTCGCATGAAGACCAGCCTACGCCTTACCTCACTCATTCTTTTGAGCTGAGTGTTAGGATATAGGACTAGGGCTCACCCTCTCGAGCTGAACCTCATGTCGACCCACTCCTTTTCGTGACCTCTTTCTCGGGCAAGCCAAAAACACATGGGTAGCTTTGTATTTGCAACTACAAATCCATTAAATTAAACCACAACCACTAGGTGAAATCACCATTAAAATACATCTAACCTATCAGCAAGCAAGACCCAACAATAATATCATCACTTATTTGCTAAATCACACTCTAAGAATGGGGATTTTTAGCCACACATCAAGAGATAGAAATGTATACCTTCAATGATGTTGAAATCAAATGGGTATAGAGAAATAAGTCTTGATTTGAGCAAATAAGGAAGAATCCAAGAGACCCACTTCCAAATTGAAAGAGGTGAAACCCTTTTCTTCTTCAAGTCTTCAAACCCTTACAAACTTGAGAGTAAAATAAAAATAGTACTAAATCCAAAATCTGATAATAAAAATATGATACTAAAATCTGATTCTAAGCTATAACTCTCAACGAGTATTTATAGTTTCCAAAAATCTATGTTGCTGCGGATCATTCGGCGACATTAGTCGAAATTGCCGATCAACTCGGCGGTTCATCGTTAGGTGCAGTTCATCACCGTCTTGAACGATCCTTCGACATCGTCGTGCTCTGTGTCTTATATTCTTGTGGGCCATTAGATGGTTGTTTTATTTTAACAACTTAGAGTCATTAGCGGTCTATTTTCTCTCTTATTTTTAAGTGTAAGTCTATATTAAGACAGCGTAATCTCAATAAGACTTATCACTGCAAATCCCAATTATTTGTGTTACTCTTTTCATCTATCTCTGTTGTAGGACCTTACAAATTCTACGATTTCTAGAAACATTTTCCACTTTCCCATTATTGCTTAGGACTGCACACAAATTTCAAAACATTTTCCCCTTTTCCAATATTGTTCTCGATTGCCACAAATTAAGAAACTTTTTGCTCTTTTCCAATATTGTTCAAAACTTCCCCCAAATTTAATTTTCTTATATGTTTTAGGAGTACACTGCCTTGCAACCTTGAGGTAACAACAGGTTCAAAACACTGGGTTTGGATAAGTATATTTTAGGGCTTGGTTGGTGGGATAAAATATAATTAATTACAAGATTAATTTAAGAATGAATTTATCCCGTGTTTGTTTGGAATAAAACCATGGGATAAGTGATCCGTAATTGAACCGTTATTATTTTCCACATAGAGGATGGAGTAACAATCTTGTGACAACTAATCCTATTATAATTAATCTTAAATAAACTTGTTCCGGAAACAAATAGATCCCTTAAACTCATGCATAACAAAGTTGTTTGGATGAAGTTTGCATCTATAATTTGTATCCTCAATTGGAGTAAATTCATTATTCGATGTTAATAACATTTGTGATATTAGTGGCATTATTTGTAGGGTCTGAGCTAAAATAGGAGTTAGGGGTTTGGCCGAATCTAGGAACTTTTGTCCAATATTTGGCTTGAAAATTTAATGAATATGTATGAACTATTAATTTAGAACTAATAACTCAAACGGAGTAGGGTTCGAAACCCATAAACTTCAAATCAAACTTTGATTTTTCTATTATTCGTACCTCTACGATTTGGATTATATTTTTTTTCATAAATAACTTAGTACTTTTCTAAAATTGTTTGTGTCATATTCAAGTCGTCACCCTAAAGGTGATCGTCATTAGGAACTACTAATGGCCTGAAGCGAACTCTTGACCTGGCATGGCATATGGTTGAACTTTGATTTATGCGGAAGATGAGGAATAATCAATAATTGATTGAACTTTTGAATATAAAATTGTCTTTATAATCAAATATTGGAACAAATCTCAAATTCATTATAAGTCGACTATTCAATTTATTGGTTGATAAAGTTGAATTAATGTATAAATAAAAATTATAGGAAAACTAACTAATTACATAAGAAATTCTACCATATTTATAAAGTCTCCCTATAGTATGAAAATAATTTATACTTCTGCTTACTTCATCAATTATATTTATTAAGTCTTCCAATAGTTAGAAAAAAAAAAAAAAAAAGTTTATAAATTTCCAACGATAAGATGTATAGTTCCTCCGTCTATTTATATTTGTCACAATTTTCTTAACAATAGTCAATTTATTGATTTTTTCAACTTATTTGGATAAGAAAATACGATATTTTTAATGTAAAATATAGATATTCGAAAAAGTATAGAAAAATAACTATAAATTCCAATATGATGAATAAATGATGATACAGTCAGGCACATTAGACGTGTAGCTTGTATGTCCTAATTAATGGAATAATTTACAAAATGGTTCAAACAAACAACAAGCAAAAGCATTTATTTTATGTTCTTAAGCTGAGCAAGAAAAACTGTTACTTCACAAGTTGATAGAGGTAGAAAGTTAATTCATTCGGTGAGAAATGAGTTAAACAAAGATGATAAATATATAATACTTAAATTATAAATGATTAACTAAAACTCAGATTAAAAGATAAAGGAAGCAAATTTTATAGCTGAAGCAACAGTAAAAAATTGCAACCTTGTTTCATTCAACTGCTTCAACGTAAGTTCATTTTGGTATTGCTACATGGCTAACAAGGCCAAATTCTGAAAATTGTCAAGTTTTCGGTCCATCATTTTAGTTTTGGATGCTTCTATTGGAATTTCACACATTATGAACCATGATCTTTCACGGAACAACAACATACATACCAAAGTGAAGTTTGAGGGAGAGTAGATTATTCGCAAACCTTACCACTACGAGATACATAGACTGTTTTAGATGATTAACTAGCATTTAATGGTACTAAACGTAAAGCCACTCACCCCATGTTAATATTTTTTCTAGGACTAGACTCAACAAATGGAAATACATAATAATTTCCTCAACCCATCCATCAAATATAATGCATCATATGTGTGATAATTTTTTATTTTGATCAAGTATAGTCATTATAATTAAGTTCCAAAACAACAAATAGAGAATAATTGAACAATCAATTAGATATAGAAAGAATAGATATAAAACATAGGTACACCAAGAATTGAAATCTTAAAACGTATCGTCTTCTCATCCAGACTCTAAAATTCCAAAAGAAGTTGCATAACAAGGATAAAAATCTGAACATTCTTCCCTTGTTGTTGTTGTTGTTGTTTTTATTTTTGTTGCAATAATAATTTGAGGTTCTCCATCAAGTTACAAATATTAGATGTGTCGTATCGAGCTATACGACCCATCAATAAAAAATTGTATCATTGTCTGAATATTATAATGGCCTATTGTCACTTTATGTATACAAAAAATCCAAAAAATATTTAACATTGTTTGCAAGTCATTCGAAGATTCGAATAGTATTTTAGTTTGTTGGCCGAAATCCTAAAGGATGATATAGTTTAATTTCACTTGGAATTGATGAAAAAAATTTGTGTGTCCTGCTGAGATGTAGTTTCTCTTGGATAATTCATCAAGAAACTTTTTATCATCATATGATAAGTAGTAATTGAAAAATTCATTATGATGACCATCAACTAATTTCTTTTTATCGTCTCCATATTTTAATTCTGACGATGAATAATATCTCTGTTTTCTGAATAACTTGTAATTTGAAAAAGTTCTTGTAGCTAGTTTTTCGTGCTAGAAAATATGTGCTAATATTCGAATAGTATTTGTTGAAAAAAGAATATGGAGTGGTTGAATTGGAATTCTAATTGGAGATTGAAGGGAAGGAACTTTTATTAAGGATTTTCTAGAAAACATAGATGAAAATCTACTCGGGGGAAGTTGAGATGCGGGCATTTCTACTAAAGTTATATGTCATGCAAATCAAAAAACCTAAGTTGCTCGATTAATACTAGACTATTTCTTTTCGATCAATTCACTATAGAGAATAAAAATATAAAAATAAAATCAACAAAATTTATATTGATTACATGTCTAAACATTAAGATATGTCCATAAGATATGAATACTAAATAGTTAAGATTATTTATGTTCTCAACAATTGAATATATTAAATTTTTCTTTGTTTAAAGTATAATAAACACAAAATTCAAATAGAAAAACAAATTTATCTAATATTATATTAATATATATTTTAAAAAATTTATATGGAAATCGGTGATGGTGATAACTAGCGTGATTAACTTGGTTGTTGTTCGCAGAGGCAGAGGGAAGAGTATGGGAATTCTAAATTTCCTTTTAAAATAGAGAGGCCGGTTCGAACCCATAATTCTAGCATGAAAACCATTTCCACAGTTCATCTTACTATTGAACCGCCAATCAATTTTGTTAGGGGTTCACAAGTTAATATACATGTACAATTATTTAATTTTCTAGTACAAATATGTCACACCCCAACCCTACACCCTAAATGTACGACTATGTAATATAGTTGAGGAAAAATAACTTAAAGAAAGGACTGCAATAGGTATAACATAACCTCAACTGAATGTAAAGAATTAAAGGAATGAAACCATTTAACTTTACAAAATACTTTCTCATTCTCTGAAGTTTAACATAATAAGTGACATATAAAATTATACGTTAACTATAGAGGGAGATTTTCTTACCGACAACCATCACTATGAACGGCGTGATGATACAACATCTTTTCGATGTTGCAAGCACTGTCCTTTATCATGCCAGATATAGGATACTTGAACTAAGTGGTTCCACTAAGCTCAGCCCGAAGACACTAAGGATTTATCTAAAACGTATGATCGTGTATCCATGTTGGCAAGACATAGGTTATGGGGGATGTAAGTTGTTTGAATTCTCCCCCATATCGGTGCTCCTACTCCCAGTAATATATACCTTTTCTCAAATATATAAAAATATTTATTTTTCTAGTTTGATGTAATCTCTCAAACTACCCTCTTAAAAGCGGTAACTACTCTGAAATATCTAGGAAACTCATTGCTCATTTAGAAAACAAGTTTCACTTTTTTCAATGTAAAAACACATTTTGGGTTGAGATAATTACTCAAAAAGGGGCCTCTTTAAGAGGTAACTGCTATGTACTTATTCTTTGAGAAAACTCTTTTAACGTTTCTCAAAGAAAGTCTACTCTTTTTCTTTATGTGAAAATGAAATATTTGGGTAATACATAGTTCCATTGTACTCTTTCTCAGACTGCTCTTTACTTCCTAAAAAATATATTTAAACAATAGTGTTTTGTTTTTAAGATTCTCAATTAGAATTATCTAATACTCAAGAATAGGGTTTATCCTGAAAAATAGTCATGAATAATCACGTCAATAATCACAGTACTCAATGTATGACAATTCAATAATTAGAAATAGGAATTCAATAATCAATGATAAACGCTCAACTACACCTCAGCCAATACTAGGTGTAGGCGATCGTAATGTAGTATAAAATCCAACAAAGAGTTGAGGTTGAACCCATAGGGAGCGATACAAGTTCGAATTCAGTTATGAAGTTATGGAAGTGGTCTAATCAATTGTAGGAATAGAAATTATCAAAAACATTTAGATAAATCGAAGGTGTTCACAACGAATGTCATATTGGGGAATTGGTTTGTCAATTAACAACTATAACATTTATCAAAACAGAGGATTCAACAAGTATAGAGAAATTCCCGGGGATGTTATCGAATGTAGGCTAATTTCTCTATAAGGGTTATTGAAATTTACTAACAATAGCTAAATAGCAGTAGGTAGGCTAGACTATAGATGCAATAGCTTTCTCTCGAACAACTATTATGATTCAAGCGAGTTCTCCCGCACCTCGACAAGCTTATCAATATAAAAATCCCAAAACCTTAATTTATCTACTCTCTCGTGCTCGATAGGTAGAATCGAGTTTAGGATTCACTTTCTAGAGTTGAACCCACATCAACCAAATAACTACAATCATTAATCAAAAACTTTGGTTCTAAAACCTCTTTCTCAAGCAAGCCTAGAACACTATGGTAGAATTGCATTTGAAACTACAATTCTTAGATTAATACACAACTATCAATTAAAAAAACTTAAATTAAGCATTTAAATCAGTAAACAACAATACCCATAATCCAACTAAGCCAATAATCACATGATCACACCCCAAGATTTTGAATTTTAGCTACACATCATAAAAAGGAAGAAACAATTACCAACTATGTTAGCCATGAGTTAGGTAATGGTTTCCCAGTCTCTACATTGCTTCAAATCGAATTAATTCAAAAACCCAATTGCAATTCCTAAAACTCAAATCTCAAAAGCTTTAAAGTCTACAATGGAAAACTCAGGAGAACTAGATTTAGATTCTACAATGCTTGAATTCTAGTCTGATTCTTTTGAAATTTCAATTTATAGTTTCCAAAATTTTAGCCTCCAGCACCATAAGGCGAAGTAAGTCGTGCATCGCCAACTAGGTCGGTGACTCGCCTTTTTCTCCTGTCCATCACCGATTTTCCTTGGTTCTTAATCCTCAAGGTTTTGTAACTTTAGGCGATCGAGGTTGATGTCACCAAGCCGTTCGGCGGTCCGCCGACTGTCAATTTCATTCACCAAGTAGGTTCTTCTCCAGGGCTGGCATGCTGGAACATTAGGTGAGCTAAAGAGACACTCGGCGGCTCGTCGAGTGGTCTTGGCGATCACCAGGATTGCCTTCCTTCAACTTCTTTAGATTTCTCTCTTCTTTTTACCCGTTAACATCCTTGCCATGCTCCTTCGCTTTCATTGCCGCAAATCAACACTTTAACATTAGTTTAGAGCATGAATTAGGCATTGAAGACACTTAAACTATGACAACAAAGCCATAAATGAGTCGAAATCTAAGACTTCTCAATCAATAACTCAAGAATTAAGAACTATATATTAACTCATCTAAAGAATACTGGAATCTAAGGATAGAACCCTAGATTACTCTTTTAATGATTTGAAAGTAGATGTAGGGCGTGAGAACAAGCTATCCCATCAGTATGATAACCTTACATACATGGAAGAACAAAGTTCTTTTGCCAAATCAAAAAATGTGAAAAACACTTGAAGCCTAGCTTTTCTCCACTTGGAACCTTGCTCTATTGTCTTGAAGTGTTAATTAACGTAAAGGAATTGATTATCACTTTCTAAGACTTTTAATTAGTTTTTAAACATCGTAGATAAGGCTTAAAATATGGGTTAAAACGATGTCATTTAGGTACCAAATGCATAGTGGAAAGACCAAAATGACCCATCTTTAAAAAAAAAAAATGTGCCTCAAATGGGAACTTCAAGGACCATATGAAGCTTCACGGTCCTTGAAACTCTTTACAGGCCGTCTAGTGGGTCGTCAAGTTGCACCTGCCCGAAAAGGCTTCACTAAAATGGGCATAAGTTTTTAATCTGAACTTAAAATGAGGTGAACTTGGTGGCGTCGGAAAGAGGACTCAAAGACCATTAATTTATAGGTCATGGGTCACATAATACCTTTTCTGTTGAGAGATGATCATTTGATGTTTACCCAAAACTCAAAAATTGATGGGTGACTTTTACGGACCCTCAAACTGACTGTACAAGTCACCATTGGCCTTCAAGGGTCTCGTCTAGATGACCTTCTCCTTGGCAGCCTTGAACAGTCCTTCACAATGCCCAAGAAGACCCATGGACCCCTAAAGAGCTGTCTAAGGTGTTGTGAAGGGTCCATGGTCCATTTTTGGGTTCGTGGACTTGCCTATTTGCCCTTTTTAGCCATTTCTTGAAGTCTGAGGTGTTTCAATATCTCCCTCTTGGAACCTCTTGTCCTCAAATGGGATTAAAACTAGCATGAAAGGGTAGTAAAGTGTCTAACAACCCAACACAAATCAACAAGAATGCAAATAGCATAAGATCAACATATCAAATTAAAGAGTACGTTATAAAGAGTTAGTACCTTAGTGTGGAATTGATTCAGAGGATAAGAGGTGAAGGTATCTTTTCTTCATATCCTTCTTGGACTCCCACGTAGCTTCCTCTATAAATTGGTTCCTCCATAAGACTTTGACTGATGCAACCTCTTTAGTTCTTAATTGGGGAACCTGACGATCATGGATATGGAATCTCTACATAGGACATACTTTCTTTTACTACAACACTCGCAGTACGCACAATAAGTGTAGGATCACCGAAGAACTTTTTAGCATAGAATTATGGAAGACTAGATGGATTGTTGCTAACTCAGATGGTAGGTCCAACTCATAAAGTACATTACCAACATTCTTTGATATCCTATAACGACTAATGTATCAGGGACTAAGTTTCCCTTTCTTATCAAACCATAAAACACCCTTCATAGGTGAAACTTTTATATATGCCCAATTATCAACCCCGACTCCAAATATCTCCTTCTAAACATCGGTATAGGATTTCTAATTGCTCTTTGAAGATTTCAATCTCTCCAAAATTGTAGTCACCTTCTCTATAGTTTGATGAACCCAATCTTGTCCTATAAACTTAGCTTCGTAAAACCTAAACAAACCAATAGGAGATCTATAACTTTTCTCATATAGAGCCTCATACGGAGCCATATGAATGGTGGAATGGTTACTAATATTGTATCCAAACTCAATAAGAGGTCAGTGGTAATCCCAATTACCTTTGAAATACAATGCACAACCTTCTAACATGTTCTCTAAGTTTGGAATTGTGCGCTCTACTCGACAATAGCCTTAAGGATGTAAAGTAGTACTGAGGTTCACCTTCGAACCCAAACCATTCTAAAATAACTTCCGAAATTGTGCGGTAAATTGAGCACCTCTATTTTAAATGATTGATAAGGGAGCTCTATGTAGGTGAGCTATCTCCCAAATGTAAAATTTGCATAATCTTCTGCTATATTGGTAGCGTTTAATATTAAAGAACGGGATGATTTGGTGATCGATCAAAAATTACCCAAATGGAATCATACTGTCTGCGAGATCACGGTAAACTAATAATGAAATCCATATTAATCATTTATCACTTCCATTCCTGAAGGGGTATATTCTGAGCTACACCACACTACCTTTGATGCTCAACCTTGACTTGCTGACAATTGGGGCACTTAGAAACAAACTCGCCAATGAACATTTTCATGCCACTCCACCAATAGACTTCTCTCAAGTCATGGTACATTTTTGTGGCACCTGGATTAATCGAATATCGGGAACTATGGGCTTCTTCCATGATTCTCTCTTGTAGTTCATCCAAACTTGGAACACATGACTTAACTTGATACCTCAACATACCATCTCCCCCTTGTTCAAAGATCATCACTTTCTACTTATGCAGATTTTTCTTTAACTCATGTAAAATAGGATCCTTGTCCTACTTCTCATTCACCTCTTACACTAATGAGGATTTGGCCCTATTCATCACGACCACTCCACCGTCATTGGAATCTAACAAACAAACTTCTAGATGTGCTAGTTTGTGAACTTCCTTAGCTAATTATTTCTTATCTTTTACGACATGAGAAATACTCCCCATAAACAACCTGATTAAGGAATCAACACAAAGATTAGCCTTACTTTGATAGTATAGAATACTAAAATTTTAGGTTTAGAGAGAATCATATGCCAACACAGACAGAGCCATCGATGGTCGATGGCATGATCGACGGACCATATGTGGGGGGCCATGAGTGGCAACCTAGATTTGACCCCAATGTAAAGGTCTCAGTAACTTGTTAAGGTTCACCGAAAGGTTTATCATTTAATGTATAAGTCGCAGATAGGTCTCATAGGTAAGACCCAAACTTGGTGTAATTTTGAGGGGAAAAGGTGGGACTGGCTATATACAGACAGTAGGTACACCTAGGGACCGTACATAGGTCCCATCATCCAAAGGTCCAGATAATAAGTTCCAGAACTCATCGACACTGGACTAGGACGGTCCATAGTTGGACCTGCGTACCGTGGGTCCAACCATTGACGGGGTCGGTAGCTAAATTTTAAAGGGGTTTTGGTCTTTTCCCATGTGCATTTGGTGCTTAAGCTACGATGTTTTACTCATTCTAAGCTTAATAATCGAGTTAAACCATACCCAAAACCCTCTATCTCAAAAAATCACCCAACTTAGAGTGAAAAGAAGAGAAAGATATGACCAGTGTTCGCAAGAACATGCAAAAGTGTTCTTTGAAGTTCAACCTCGAAATCCAATGAATTTCTCCATAAATTTTATCACCAGGTATGTGGGATTTCACTAGTGGGATCCTTTCACCTATTAGGTCCATAGAATTCAGTCAGTTCTTCAATTTCTCATAAACTATTTAGACCTAGGGTTTCTATATTTTGAAGATTTATTGTGATTTTAGCTGTTATAGTTCCTATATTCTAAATAATATATTTCTTGATGATTTAGTATAATTTCATGCATAGCACTAAGAACCTTAGCTTATGCAAAATCATCTGAGTTCATGAATTATACTTGCTATGCAGATGAGTTAGAAAATCCTTCTTCAGAATTTAAATACTATAACTTCAATATATTTTTATGCATTCCTAGAAAGCATGTCAGAATTTCTATCTGCTTTGTATTTTAGTGCATTTCGCTTTTCATTCAGATGGGAGTAGACTTAGCATTGAGTTGGACCATGTTTTACCATACCCTCACAGTCCCCAAACTACGTGCCAACGTAAGTTGAAACGTCCCCTTTGTTGGGTGTCAGTTTTTAGTGATCACGCCACAATCATACCTTAATACCCCTAATAATGCTCAACTTCACTTCATCCAATTCTAAGTGTAGGAGGTCCTTAACAAATATAAGCCCAACTAAGAGTTGGGGTCGATCCCACAGGGAGTGATATAATAAATAATTCAATTAAGAAGTAAAATTATGTTCTAATCATGTGTAGAGGTAGAAGTTTCCCAACCTTAAAGTAAACCCAAAGTTTTGACAATGAATATCAAATGGGAGGGGGATTCAAGTAACCAATTTATGACTACTAAAACCAGAAGTAAACAAGTAGATAAGGGTTCTTAGGAGTCTGACGAATTGAATGTTAAATTCATGCAATGGGTGATTACTAGTTACTCAAAGTGGGAAGACTAGGTTTTAAGTGCAATATATATTTCTTAATCGACTATTGTTATTCAAGTGAATTCTTTCGAACCTCAACAAAAGAAACACAATCGAACAACCCATTTCCTTAATCAATCCACTTTTTCAAGCTAGATTTGCAATATTCCAATCAAATTCACTTTCTCAAGCTAGATTCATAACAACGCAATCAAAACAATCATCAACTAATAATCAGACTCTAACACTTCATTCTCAAGCGAGAATCGAGCACTAATCTATAATTACATTTGAAACTACAATTCCTCATTTAAAATATGAACAATCAATTGAACTCACTTCGAAACAACAATAAAAACCAGTAACTAACAATACCCATTAGCTAATTAGAGAATTCAACTACATATAATCACACCCTAAGAATGAGGGCTTTAGCCAAACATAGTAAAGAACAAGATATCGTTACCAACAAAGTTTTTCATTAGGTTTTACAACGATCCACAAGTCTTAAAATGCTAGAGTTAGGGTAAAAGTCTCACAAACCCTAAATCTCTACTAAAAAATGTAAAAACAATGTTCTAGAATGTAAAACTAAAAAACCCACAAGTGAACAATATGGGAACTCCTTCTATTCTTTTTAAAATATCATTTATACGTTTCCAGAATTTTAGCATGGAGTCCACTCGACAATGTAAGTTGGACACACCAAACTGGTCGACGATACGTCGAGTGTTCCTCTTCTTGCTTTTTTGGTGTTTTTTCACCAATTTGGTCTTTTGTTTCTATATTTCCCCCATTACCCTACCTATTCGTAGTACATTCTCTCATACAATAACCCGTTTGACTGTATTTTAAACATCCATTAGGATAGAACCCTAGATTACTGTTTTATTAACTTAAAGTAGATGTAGGGTGTGAGGAAAAACTAGTCCAATACTATAATAGCCTTACATACCTCGAAGAAAAAAGGTCTTGAAGAATTTTTAAGAAGAACTTAATTAGAATCTTTGAAACCCTAGCATGAAGGAGCATAATTAAGAAAACCTTTGTTGAAATTCTTGAATTAGTTTCTTCAAAACTCTATGACCACAAATTAGAATTTTCATTAATGATTCATAGTTGTATGAATCAATTTTAGTACGAAATAATGGAATTTTTGGAGAAGGACTCACCTTAAAGAATAATCTTGAAAAAGATTGAAAGAATCTTGAATCAAAATCTTCTTCTTTGATTTTATTAGAAATAAGCATAAGAACAGTAGCAGTCCAAGATCTGCTTAGCAGTTAATTTGTTTCTATCTTATCATTTGTTAGTTTCTAATCTTATCCTTAGGAGTTGGTTTTCTTGTAAACTCTATAAATATCTATTTTATAATGAAGTAAGTAGTTTTGCTTTCATAAATATTTTCTCTGTTGGTTTATTAAACTAATGTTTCCACTTGTTCAATAACAAAAGAAAATCAGATTGTTATGTTATTCCTTTTTTGTAAACTAACAATTGGTATTAGAGCAATTATTTCTTGAGGGGTCTGTGGTTGTTTCATCAAAGTCAGGATTGTAATCAAGAAGACAAGTTTATCATTCATGAAAACAGAATGAAGTTTTTCAGTAATGGCACCACCTGTTTTTAATGGTGATAACTACTAGATTTGGGCAGTAAGGATCAAAACTTATCTAGATGCCATGGATATGTGGGAGGTGATGCTTATCGTGACCAACGACACTAACTATGGTTCGAGTGTCTACGATCGTTGATAATATAGTAACCCAATCGATGGTTGGGGTCGTGTCCCAAGGGAGCGGTTTTGAAAATTGATAGAAAAATAAAATCTAGTTCTAACTAGTCATAGCTAAAGACATTAATGAATAAAAATATTGTAAATTAAAAAAGAGGGACACAAAAGTGTCAAATATCAAATTGGGGGTTTTGTCACAAGTAAGTAAAAATAACAAAAGTAACAAGAAAATCAAGTATTGGAACGAGTTCTTGGGGTGTGACCGCAATACAAGTAAAGATAAATGGTTGGGTACATGTTTTCGGAAGGAAATTTGCAAGATAATAGTGACTAGACTAAGCTTTAGATGGAAATAAGTTCCCTCTCAGGCAACTTACCCCATTTCAAATGCGTTCCTCTTGGACACCCATTTGCCGCATGAAGACCAGCCTACCCCTTGCCCCACTCACTCTCTCAAGTTGAGTGTTAGGATATGGGACTAGGGCTCACCCTCTCAGGCTGAACCTCATGTCGATCCACTCCTTAGGCCATCAGTCTAGTGGTCTTGGTTTTGTGACCTCCCTTTCGGGCAAGCCGAAAACACATGGGTGGCTTTGTATTTGCAACTACAAATCCATTAACTTAAACCACCACCACTAGGGGAAATCACCATTAAAATACATCTAACCTACCAGCAAGCAATACCCAATTTTAATGTCAACACATATTTGCTAAATAACACCCCAAGAATGGGGGTTTTTAGCCACACATCAAGAAATAACAAAATACACCTAAAATGATAGTGAAATCAAATGGGTATAAGAAATTAAACCTTGATTTAAGCAAAGGAAGATTAATAGAGAAGACCCACTTCCAACTTGGGGAAGATGAACTTTTTTCTTCAAGTTTTCCAAAACCCTTTTCAAACTTGAAAGTACAAAGTACTAAAAATATATTGTTTAAAATTTACACTAAAAATGATACTAAAATCTGATACTAAGCTATAACTCTCAACGAGTATTTCTAGTTTTCAAAAATGTGTGTTGTGGCAGATCACTCGGCGACATTAGTAGGAATCACCGATCAACTCGGCGATTCACCCTTTGGTGTAGTTCATTGCCATCTTGCACCATCCTTCGACATCATTGTGCTCTGTGTCATTGGGCGACACAGTACTGCTTCACAGAATTATTCGGCGACACACCAACTGCTTCACGGAATTATTCGGCGACACACCAACTGCTTCTTTAATAGCCTTTTGATCCACTTCCTTCAGGGCTTCGCGTACTGGAACAAAGGGCGGAGTGCATCCCTTCGGTGATTCGCCAAGTGAACTCGGCGATCCTCATGCCTTCATTTTCTTGTTCCTTTAAGCCTTTTCGTTCCTTTTTGCGCCTAAGTGTCCATGCTTCCACTAAAACTTCAAATACCTGAAACTTAAGCATTTTCATAAGATATTGAGATAAAATAAGCCTTTGAGGACACTATTTATGTTAAAATAAAGCCCTAAATGAGTCCAATTTGTGGACTCATCAACACCCCCAACTTAAACTTTTGCTTGTCCTCAAGCAAACTCAAGTTCAGCTGTTCAAAAAGGATGTCTAAAATAGTGGTACACAAGACTCAATCATGAATGTACATAACAAGACTTCAAACTACTTATGCAAAGATTCAACTCTGTACTCAAAGATTCAAGTAGTGACACACCAATATCAAAGATTCTCATGTTCACAATACTTTCTACTAATGTATGTTCAAGCTCAACGAAAGTATCTAAATGCCCTCACACAAACAATGATTCCATATTAACACATAGAGGCTAGTCAATTTAAGACAAGGAATCAGATGCAACGCTCACACAGAAAAAGAGGAACACAATGCATGTTTTCACCCATAGGTTTGCCCTTATTTTCCAATCGAGATTCGATTCGGCTTACTCAAGATCAAAAAGGTCTTTTCAAGGCTTGTAATGGGGCTGAGTGTAAATGTATGGTCATTTAGGCTCAGTGACTTCTTCATTCTTGTGAGATGTGATGTTCTCATAACATCCCCTTATTTTCCTTAATCAATTCTTTTTTCTAGTGCTTCTAAATCATCTTTTTATTCATCTCCATGGATTGCTTGGAAACCCAACTTCTTTTGTACTTTTATTCCACAACTTTTCTTTTTCATTTTTATCTTTTTTTATAATGAGGGTTTCCATTTTTCCGCAACACCATGGGTTAAGGGAGACTTTTCCCGCACTTCTTGATTTCTCCTTGTCCATTTTCACCGCACCCCCAACTTAGGCTTTTGTCCTAAGTTGGATATTCACTAAACCACAAATCAAGAGGATTATATGTGGTAGATCAAGTAAGGTCTAGGGTTCATCAAAGTTCTTTCAAAGAAAGGTAAGGCTCAAAGGGTGTTCAAGAGAGTTTCACACGCTCACGGGTAGGCCACAAAAGAGGTATATGTCAAATTGGCTCACACTCTTCAAAAGTTGCCTAAGATCATCTCAAGAGCACACCTTACTAAATCATTAAAACTAACAGGGCAAAATCTAGGTTTTTCATGCAAAGTTCAAAGTAAGCTCATCACACAAGGCATCGACACTTCAGTCAAACAAGACTACACATTTTCGCTAGTGTGCAACAGTCATTACAAGAGAATCAATTTGATAAATGGCAAATCACAACGATATGTAAAGAGTTCACATATTGTCTATGCAACTTCATTTGGTCTCGTCGTAGCCGCACATTCATGTTTGTTCGATTGAGAGCACTATTCAAGTCATCGGTACAGATCGAAACTGAGACTTAAATTTGTACTAGAACAACCACTTTCAACACAAGAGGTGGCGAAAATTTTCGAAAATGAATTTTTTTCGGAAGGGTCAAAATTTATTTTGCAATTAAATCCAAAAGGAGCCATAAGCACAAACAATCGCAAATAAGTTTTAAATACACGATTAAAAATAGAAAACCCAAATGTACACAAAACACAAATAACTATAATCAAGCAAACAAGCTGGGCCTCACCCCACCACAAATAAAAGCGTTTGTCCTTAAATGCAACTAAAAGTATCCAAAATTAAATTTAGAATAAGACAAGGAGAGAGGTAAAGAGAAATCATGTCTATACAGCACACATCATCCTAATACTATAATTGCAAATGAGTGCAAAATTAGAAAAAATAAATTTGGGGTTTTAGAGACTAACCTTCGATGCCGATCAAATAGCATTTTGTAACACTAGGTAGCAAAGAAATCCAACCCCAAGCACTAATTACCAACTAAAATACTAATTTACGATAAAAATCTAAGAAAAAGTACCTTCCGTGTGAGTTTGGAGAGTTTGAAACGAGGGAAAGTGAGAGATTCAAAAATTTGACCTTTGGCATTTATATAACCGTTCAGTTCTTGTCCATTCGGCGACCTTAGTCTCACTCGCTGAACCACTCGGTGATGCGTCGAGCGGGATTTTATCCCGCCCTTTCTTCAAAATCATTAATTTTCTGGGGGTAAAAAAGGTGGTTTGCATCGAGATCACCAAATGGGTTGGCGATGTGCCGAGCTACTTTCCGAGTTCACCGAGTTTTACAGGCTCTGCAATGCTCTTGCGTTGACCCAAACGGCGGAATTCAGCCGAGCTCGCCGACCTGTTTGTCAACACGCTGAACGGATTTTCTACTTGCCAACATGGAATTTTCCACACCTTCCTTATTTTAACCTGCAACATTAACACACCATTATTTATAAAAGTAAATCTTACATTTATTACCTTGGGTTGCCTCCCAAGAAGCGCCTTATTTAATATCGTGGCTCGACGTAGGTCCTACCTCACTTTCTGTTATTGGAGCTAGGCCTAGTGTCACTATCTAACCTCAATATATCGTTTGGATGGAGCTGAGGCATTGCAAACATCAGGAGTCATCTAATATGCTGGATTGGTCTAGAATGAGATCAAATCAATTGATTCAATGCTTCAGCATTCTCTCTCATTTCATCCAACACTCGATCTTGATCGGTGATCTTTTGGAGAATGATTTGAAGTGTGTCCTTAACACGACTTTTCTCATCTTCTCTAGACTTCTTCCGCACATGAGGAGGTATGTACCTCCCTTGGCGTTTGCACTGGTTTTCCACATCAGATATTTTGGTGGTCAAGTCATTTAGTTGAGATACCAGTGCATATATATTGAAGTCACCCTCGACTTCTTGATCTACCTCAACTGGCTTGCCACCCACTCCCTCTATCATGCTCAGAGGACCTGAATACACATACAATAAACAAAGAAAAACAAAACTAAAAGTACAATTAGTAAAAACTACACTAAAAAGAATAAAAACTCTAGGAGAACTACATCTTCACGTAACACCACTCCCCGACAGCGGCACCATTTTGATGCTTATCGTGACCAACGACCCTAACTACGGTTTGAGTGTCTACAATTTTTGATAATATAGTAACCCAATCGAGGGTTGGGGTCGTGTCCTAAGGGAGTGGTTTTGAGAATTGATAGAAAAATAAAATTTAGTTTTAACTAGTCGTAGCTAAAGACATTAACGAATAAAAACATTGTAAATTAAAAACGGGGGACACAAAAGTGTCAAATATCAAATTGGGGTTTTTTTCACAAGTAAGTAAAAACAACAAATATAACAAGAAAATCAAGTATGGGGACGAGTTCTTGGGGTGTGACCGCAATACAAGTTGAGATAAATGGTTGGGTACATGCTTTCGATAGGTAATTTGCAAGGTATTAGTGACTAGACTAAGCTTTAGATGGAAATAAGTTCCCTCTCGGGCAACTTACCCCGTTTCAAATACGTTCCTCTCGGACACCCATTTGCCGCATGAAGACTAGCCTACGCCTTACCCCACTCACTCTCTTGAGCTGAGTGTTAGGATATGGGACTAGGGCTCACCCTCTCGGGCTGAACCTCATGTTGACGCACTCTTTAGGCCATCAGTATAGTGGTCTTGGTTTCGTGACCTCCCTCTCGGGCAAGCCAAAAACACATGGGTGGCTTTGTATTTGCAACTACAAACCCATTAACTTAAACCACAACCACTAGGTAAAATCACCATTAAAATACATCTAACCTACCAGCAAGCAAGACCCAACAATAATATCAACACATATTTGCTAAATCACACCCCAAGAATGGGGGTTTTTAGCCACACATCAAGAAATAACAAAATACACCTAAAATGATAGTGAAATCAAATGGGTATAAGAAATTAAACCTTTATTTAAGTAAAGGAAGATGAATAGAAAAGACCCAGTTCCAACTTGGGGAAAATGAAGTCCTTTCTTCAAGTTTTCCAAAACCCTCTCCAAACTTGAGTGTACAAAGTACTAAAAATTATATTGTCTAAAATTTACACTAAAATATGATACTAAGCTATATCTCTCAACGAATATTTATCATTTTCAAAAATGTGTGCTGTGGCGGATCACTCAGAGACATTAGTCGGAATCGCTGATCAACTCGGCGATTCGCCCTTTGGTGTAGTTCATCGCCATCTTGATCCTTCCTCCGGCATCGTTGTGCTCTGTGTCATTGGGAGACATAGTACTGCTTCGCGGAATTATTCAGCGACACGCCGACTGCTCCTTTAATCACTTATTGATCCACTTCTTTCGGGGCTTCGCATACTGGAACAAAGGGTGGAGTGCATCCCTTCGGCGATTCGCCAAGTGAACTCGGTGATCCTCAGTCTTCATTTTCTTGTTCTTTTCAGCCCTTTCATTCCTTTTTGCGCCTAAGTTTCCATGCTTCCACTAAAACTTCAAATACCTGAAACTTAGGTATTTTCATAAGATATTGAGATAAAATAAGTATTTGAGGATACTATTTATGTTAATATAAAGCCCTAAATGAGTCCACTATGTGGACTCATCAGGAGGCAGTCAAAGAGGACTATGAATTTCCTCTATTGCCTAACAATCCTACTATGGCCCAGATCAAATACCATAAAAATAGGAAAACTAGAAAATCAAAGGCAAAAGCCTGCTAAATTTCAGTAGTATGTTCTTCAATCTTTACTCGAATTATATCTCTAAATTCAGCAAAAGTTATTTTCGAATATCTCAAGGCAGAATACGAAGGGGTTGAATAGATTAGAGGTGTGCAAGTGCTAAATTTTATAATATATTTCGAGATGCAAAAGATGAAAGAAATAGAAACCATCAAATATTACTCTAATACGCTCTTGAACATAGCAAACATGGTAATATTTCTTGGTTCCATGTTTAATGATTCACGTATTGTTGAAAAGATTCTAGTAACTGTGCTGGGAAGAATTGAAGCAACCATAAATACTTTGGAAAACACTAAGGATCTATCCAAGATCACTTTCGCAAAGTTAATGAATGATTCGCAGGCTCAAGAACAACGAAGAGTCATGAGAGAAGAAGGAAATACCGTGGGAGCATTGTTTGTCATGCCTCAAGATGGAGAAAAAAAACAAAATGAAGAAGAACAAGAGGAATGGTGAAGGCATTCAGCAAGTACTACCAAAGGAAAAATTGTACACTCAAAGAAAAGTTATCCTCCTTGAAAGCATTGTAACAAGAAAGGTCATCCACCGTATAAATGTTGGAGAAGGCCTGATGCTAGATGCACTAAATGCAATCAACTTGAGAATGAAGCTGTCATTTTCAAGAACAATGGTCCGCAACAAGAAGCAGAGGCTCAAATTTTTTATGGTGAGAAGGAAGATCAACTCCTTGTCGCTACATGTTATTCAAGAAAATCATCGAGCGAGTGTTGGATGATTGATAGTGGATGTACTAATCATATGACAAATGGCATGTCTATCTTTAAGGAATTGAAGCCCACGACTATTACTAAAGTCAGAATAGGTAATGGAGACCATCTTCTTGTAATAGGGAAAAGAACCATTGTTATACCAAGTCATTCAGGTACTAAAATAATTTCTGATGTTCTTTATGTACATGACATAGATCAAAACTTGCGTAGTGTTGGTCAATTGATGGAAAAAGGCGACAAATTAAATTTTGAAGATAATCATTGCTTGATCAAGGATGCTTGAGATCAAGAAATGTTTAAAGTAAGAATGAGAGGCAAACTTTTCTCATTAGATCCATTTGAGGAGGAGCATGTTGTTATTTCAGCCAAAGAAAATGTTGCAGAAGTATGGCACAAGAGACTCGGACACTATCACTATGAAGGGTTGCTTAAGATGCAAAAGGTCAAAATAGTTAAGGACTTGCATGTTTTAGAATTAAAATCTTCAAATTATCTTGCATGTCAATAGAAGAACCTAAACAAAATTTCATTTCCAAAGAAAACATGAAGAGACTCGAACAAATTGCAACTAATTCATACTGATATAGCAGGACCTCAAAGGTCTACTTCACTAAAATGTAGTCTTTACATAATCATTTTTGTTGATAATCTAACCCGCATGTGCTAGATTTATTTTCTTAAGCATAAGTCAGAGGCTGCTAATGTCTTTCGGAAGTTCAAAGCAGAAGTAGAAAATGAAGCTAACTTTAAAATTCAATTTGTAAGAACAGATAATGGAAGGGAATACAATTCTTACTAGTTCAACATGTTATGTGATGAAGCAAGGATTCATCATCACATTACTACTCCCTATACTCCACAACAAAATGGAGTAAGAGAGAGAATGAACATATACATTTTGGAGATGACCAGATTCATGTTGCATGAGAAAAACTTGACAAAGAAATTTGGGTAGAGGCAGCAAATACATTAGTTTTTCTTGAAAATAGGCTTCCCACAAAGGCAGTGAAAGATCGAACTCCATTTAAATCTTGGTATGGACTTAAACCATCGTTAAATTTTCTTAAAGTGTTTGGTTGTCTCTATTTTTCCTACATTCCTCAGCTTAAACGAGACAAACTAGATAAAAAATCTTTCCCAAGCATTTTTATTGGATATATTTCAGTTTCAAAGGCATATAAGGTCTTTCAACCAAAAATATAAAATATAATCTTTAGTAGAGATGCGTATTTTATAGAGAATGGAGAGTAGTGTTGGGAAGACTCAAATAAATTGGTCCTTAACACTTCTAACAAAGGAGAAGAGTCTCCTACCATGTTTTTTGAAAAGAAAATATCACTTTCACGGCAGGATGAAATGGTGTCATTTACTAGTTAAAGGTACTCGACAACTTGCTAATATATATCAGAGATTCAATATAGCAGTATATGAACCTGCTGGATACAATGAAGCAAAAATTGGGGAAAAAAGGGTGGCTGCAATGAAAGAAGAGTTGTTTATGATTGAGAAGAACATTACTTGGGAGCTTGTTTATCAACTTGAAGACAGAAAGATAATTGGGTAACTTTCAACGAGAAGCTTGAGTTCACCGACTGCACTTAGCGACTCGTCAATCGTCCTTCTTGATCGCCCTTTCTGTGCCCCTAATCCGTAAAATGCACTGTAACTTTTGGCGGGCTGGTATGTGCTTGCTGGATGCTGTCAGTGATTCACCGAAAGGCCTCCTCCATCGCCGACATGCCATTTTTTTGAGAAATTTTTGAGCCAATCCTTTCGGAGAGCCCGATCTGGCTCGCCAAAGATATTCGGTGACTCACCGACTGGTTCGGCGAGTCTGTCTGCAACTATGTTTCTCCAACTTTGTTTGAACTGTTTCTAACTCTTGTTGATGCTTTTGCATATATTTCTAGACCTAAAGTGGATGGTAGAGACATGCCACCCCGCAAGAGGGTAAAAGGAATCACAATCAACGAGGATGCAACTGCATCCAGGGCAAAGGTTACTAAACTACCCATCACAGGTGGGAAGGGCAAGCGAAAAGGCAAGGCTCCTGCACCTGTGTCACCGGAGGCTAGCTCCAATAGTGACGACATATATGCCACTCACCTCACCACTTCAGAGAGTGAGGGTGATCACCAGGATCCTCGGGTTACCATTTTTGAGCCTGAGGATGATGAGCTACTAGCAACCCAAAGGGTGGAGCTGCGTTCCAAGAGGATGAATGATCTATCCAAGATCAGGACTCCTCACGCTGCCACTACTCCTTCTGCTCCCAAATAGGTTGTGGTCTTAGCACTACCGGTACAGGGACTCCCCACGCTGTCACTACTTGATATTTAGCTATTTATTAGTAGCTTCAATTACCCATATAACAAAATTTTCCTATAATCAATCACATCCCGAGAATTCCTCTCTATATTGTTATTTCCTTGGTGTTTGATTATGTAGTAGCTGATAATTGCAAACCTAAAAAACCTCATCTGACATTTGTGTCACCCATTTTAGAACTGTTTACATGTCTTTTTTGATAATTTCTATTCCTATAGTTGATTAGACCATCTTTGTACTTTCTAATTGAATTTGAACATGTATTGCTCCCTGTTGGTTCGACCCCAACTCTTCGTTGGGTTTTATACTGGTTAACAACCATTTGCACCTAGAATTGGATGAGGTGTGCTTGAAGGGTTCGTCGGTGCTGGAATCCTTCCAGCAGTGCAAGCTACTCAACCTCCGATCAACCGCGTTGTTACAACTACTACTACTCCTAGGATAGATGGAACATTAGGCACTGATACCTTTTTCCGTCCTTTGTTGGGTTCGGTGATGACTGATAATGAGCATGAGATGTTGATTAAGCTTCTGAAGTTGAAGTCGCCTGTGTTCCATGGTTCTGAGAGTGAGGACGCCTATGAGTTTATTTTGGATTGTTATGAGAGGCTTTATAAGTTGGGTATTATACATCAAAATGGGGTATAGTTTCTGACCTTCCAGCTTCACTCTAAGGCTAAACAGTGGTGGAGGGCCTATGTGGAATGGAGATCGTTACTTTTTCCCCACTCACTTGAACACAATTTCATGTTTTTTTTCTAGAAAAATATGTGTCCCTGACTTTGAGAGATTGTAAGAAGGAAAATTTCATGGCTATGGAACAGGTTGTATAACTTTAGCTACTTATGAGGCTAAGTTTCATGCCTTGTCTAGGTATGCTACACAATTGGTAACTACTAAGGAGGAGAGGATTCATCTATTTGTCAAAGGATTGAACCCCGAACTTCATGTATTGTCTGTTAATATGACTTCTGCAGGAAAAAGCTTTAATGAGATGACTGACTTTTTGAAGAAAGTAGAGGGAGTTAGATGTGATTGGCATGCTAAGGCTTTGTCTAAGAAGGCCAAGAGTACAGGTAACATCAAGGGTTCGTACTCCAGAGGTTCAGGTAGGCCGACGGTTGTAGCCTAGCTGATTCAGTCTGCCATGCCCGCCTTTAAAAGTGGTTACTCGGGCACTCCAGAATAGAATTTTATTCAGGATATCCAGGGAGCCGCATCTTCGGCTAGCGACAAACCGTCATTTGATCGTACCTGCTATAATTGTGGGGAACCTGGGAACATGAGTACAGATTATCCCTAACCGCGCATGATGGATTCCGCACAGCAACAGTCTAGAGCATTGGTACCTGTGGGCAATGGTAATAATGGTAGAGGGCTTACACAAGGTGGGCAAGGAGGAAATCAGCGAGATCGTGGAGGCAAGGGAAATTGTAATGCAAGTAAAGCAACAGTTCTGCTAGGCAAGGAAATTGTTCGTCATGATGACACGGCTCAGTGTTATGCCTTTCCGGGCAAGACCGAGGCTGAGGCGACTGATGCAGTGATCATATGTATTTTTCGTGTCTTTGACTGGATGGCTATTGTTTAGTTTGATTTGGGTTCTACTTATTCATATGTATCAGTTCAGTTTGTCTTGGGTTTTGATATGATTTCTGATATACTTGGTGCCCCTATACATGTTTCTACCCTATTTGGAGAGTCAGTCATAGTCACCCATGTGTATCGTGCTTGCCCTATCTTATTTATGGGTTTTCAGACTTTGGCTGGTTTTGTTATTTAGATATGACTGATTTTGATATAATATTAGGCATGACTTGGTTGTCCCCCCATTATGTTGTGTTAAATTGTAATACGAAATCTATTACTTTAGAGATCCCCGGTAGGGAAAAGTTAGAGTGGGAAGGGGTGTACAAGCCTAAGCTAGCTAAGGTCATATCCTCCGTTCGGGCTAGGAAACTTGTGGGGCAGGGATGTTTGGCATATTTGGCTCATATTCAGGATGTTGAGGTTGAGTCTCCCTTTCTATTCCTGCAGTGTCTAAATATAAGTAAGTGTTTCCTGCTGATTTGTCTAGTATGCCTCCGGATAGAGATATAGATTTTCTCATTAACTTGGAACCCAGTACTCACCCCATTTCCATCCCTCCATATCACATGGGTCTGGTACAATTGAGAGAGCTTAAGGCTCAAATCCAAGAGCTTGTTCATAAAGGTTTCATCGGTCCTACTATTTCCCCGTGGGGTGCTTCTGTCCTATTTGTGAAGAAAACAAATGGTAGTATTAGGATGTGCATAGACTATCGACAGTTGAATAGGGTCACCATTCAAAACAGGTATCTGTTTCCTCGGATAGATGATCTTTTTTACCAGTTGTAGGGTGCATCAGTTTTCTCTAAGATTGATCTAAGGTCTGGCTACCATAAGTTAAAGATCAGGCCTGAGGATGTACCCAAATCTGCATTCAGAACCTGCTATGGACATTAAGAGTTTTTAGTGATGTCGTTTAGATTGACCAATGCGCCTGCAACTTTCATGAGTTTGTTATTATTTTTTTACATTTCGGTCTATTCATAGAGTAAGGAAGAGCATGCCTACCATCTTCATATTGTTCTGGGTGTTCTTCGGAGACAAAAGTTATATGCCAAATTTTCCAAGTTTGAGTTTTGGATTACTTCAGTTGCCTTTTTGGGGCATGTAGTTTCAAGGGAAGGGGTAATGGTAGATCCCCAAAAGATTGAAACGGTTAAGAATTGGGTCTGGCCTAGCTCTGTGACTGAAGTTAGGAGTTTTGTGGGGGCTCTCTAGCTACGATCGTCGGTTTATGAAAAACTTTACTTTATTGCCACACATCTAACAAGGTTGACCAAAAAGGAAGAGCCTTTTGAATGTACAGAAAAGTGTGATGAGACCTTTCAAAAGCTCACGACTCTTCTGACCACATCACATATTTTATTACCGTTGGTGGAAAGTAACGATTTTATTATTTATTGTGATGCTTCACATTCGGGTTTGGATGTTGTGTTAATGGAGGATAAGAATGTTATAGCTTATGCATCGCGGCAGTTGAAGGTGCTTGATATGAATTACCCAACACATGACTTGGCATTTGCAGCGGTAGTGTTTGCTCTTAATAACTGACGGCATTACCTTTATGGTGTCAAGTGTGAGGTGTTTACTGATCGAAAATGCTTTTAGCTATGACTAATTAGAACTTAATTTCATTTTTCTATTAATTTTCACCACCACTCCCTTGGGACTCGATCCCAACCATTGGTTGGGTTATTTTACTATTGCACGATCGTAGACACATGTATTGGAAGTTGTGTCTTGATTACGCAAACATCAAAATGGCGCCGCTGCCAGAGAGTGGTGTTATTTGAGAATTCTTAGATTAGTAGAATTTTTGTTCTTTTTAATTGTAGTTCACTTACTTTAATTTTAGTTTCGTTATGCTTCATTTTGTATTGAAGCAGAAACATGGATATGAAGGATCATTATGGGTATCAAACATATCACCCCCTCTTGAAACTGTTGAATCTTAGGGACAACCTCCTAACGTTCAAACCAGTAAGGGATGAAACCATTCAGGAAATGTGGCTGAAATTTCAAGCAGTGCTAGAACCGTGCCCATCTCATGGGATGACCAAAAAAGCACTATGGAATGCTTCTATATGGGTCTTGGACCCGAAATTAGAAATATCGCCAATCAACCTTTCACGGCGGGTTATGAAGTAGTTGCAAAACTCTTTGATGGCATGGTTGAAAGCAACAAGGAAGCCTAAAAGAAACATGAATGGAACACACTAGTAGCTCAAGTAGAAATTTTGTCCAAACGAGTCATGGAGTTGGAAGCACAAGCCTCGAAAAAAGACAAGCACTTCTCCTTACGAGAGTGTACAAAGGGGAAGAAGAAGGAGGGCGTACAATATGACGAATTCTTCTCACTCATTCAACAAAAAATTGAAGAACAAGAAAAGATGTTGAATGAAATGAAAGAGAACATCGACATGTTGAATCAAGCAACAAGCTCTAACTCCATTACAATGCAGCTACAAGATGCCTAGATAAATCAGTTAATATCAGGTCGCTATCCACCATTTGCCGAGGACTCGCCTAGTTACACTATAGACGATTCTGAGGATGAGGAGTAGATGTTAACTTGCGTCATTCCATGACGTTAACTAAGGTTTTGTTTGGGAGGCAACCCAAAACCCATTTATTGCTTTATGTTGGTTTTAGAAATAATGGTGTGTTAATTGTGCAGGAAGAAGTGTATGAATCATTTGGAAAGAAAGAGATTAGCGAGGGAAATGGTGGTTGGCGAGTCGTCGAAGTATTAGGTGACCCGGCTCACACCGCCATTTGATCCAACCCAGCTTGGGTTTAGGGTCTGTAAAACTCGGCGGGCCCAAAGAGATGAGTGGTGAGTCACCGATCAACTCGGCGACCCCGATTTGTATCAGTATTTAGATCCCCTTATTAACTGGGGGATTCTGTAAACTCAGTGAGGAAGGTGATTGCTCGGCGTGACGCCTAATGGTTCGTCGCTCACAACTAATGTCGCCAAGTGGGAAAGAACTGGACAGTTTTTCAAGCCAAAGGTTTAAAAGTTCCAACCTTCTATGCTCTCCTCATTTTCGAACTTTACAAACTCACACCTAGTTTTATTCTCAATATCGTTGCATCTTTATTGTGTTGTGGTTATTAAATTGTGCTTGGATCTGGATTGGGTTGCCACGTAGCATCTCAGTAGCATCTTAATCCGCATCCAAGGTTGGTTTCTGAGCCCTACTTTTCTTTCCTCGAAATTTGTACTCAAATGAAATGGCATTACTTTGATGATGTGAGATGGGCCGCTCTGGTAGGATTAGAATATTTATGTGCCCGTAAGGTTCGCAAACTTTGTTGGTACTAAGTTAAATAGTTAATTCCTGAAGGTCGCACTTTAAATTGGATGAAAAATCATAGGTTGTGCATGATTCTCACTGGGTCTAAGCCTAATTTGAGTTGTGCATATCTTAATTTTGTTTTCAAGGGTCGCAGGGTTAAATTCGGGAAGTTGAGTCAAGAGTAGGCATGTTTGATCATTTGGCGAGCTGGGTCGAGCTCGGCGAATCACTCGGATGTTCGCCTAAAATCCCTATGTCGCCTTTAATTTAATGCCAAATATAATATTGAATTCTGTAACTTTCGGCGAGAAGCATGATGTCGTCGAATGCATTCGGTGCCTCACCGAAAGATTTCATGTTCGCCCTTGGTCTGCACCCTTGTATTCTCTTGCACTGCACTCGGCGAACCGCCTAAGTAGGTTCGTGCTTCGCCAACTGGTTCGGCAAAGTGATTCTGCAATTGAACTGCCTTGCTTTTGTCTGAATCCTTTCTAACTTTTTCTCGAAGCTTTGCAGAAATGGCTAGACCAAAAGTAGCTGGAAAAGATATGCCACCCCGACAAACAAGAGCAAAAAATTTTAGGAAAAATACAAAGGCAAAAAATCCTCCAAAAATGGATAATGAGGTCAAGAAGCCCAGTGCTAGCAAGAGAACGAATCCCCGAGACCCCAATATTCCTTCGTGGAGACGTGGATTCTTCACAGCTATCCACTCCTTTTTGACGACTCATGACTTGGACAATCTTAGTAAGTCAATTGCCGTTGAATCTTCTGAAGAAGCTCCGAGGGCCTTTATCAAACTCCAGGCTGACATATCAGGCACTGATGCCCAGACAGATGGAGCGACGGTGTAGAAAGGATTTTTCTCTACCTCCCTTTCTACTTACTTACTTTCACTTTTGGATACTTTATTTTATTTGCCTTTGAGGAAAAACGCTTTTTATTTGTGGTGGGGTGAGGCCCACATTTGTGAGCTATTGATGTTCATGTTTTGTTTGCATTTGGGCTATTCTGGTTAAAAATTGTGTTTGGTATACTGTTTTTGTGGATGTTTGAGCTTATGGCTCCTTTTATTTTAAATTGCAAAAATGATTTTGACCCGTCCAAACTTTTTGCCACCTCTCATGTGTTGAATGTGGTTGTTCTTATGCAAAATTAAATCTTGGTTCCGATAAATATCGATAACTTGAATAGTGCTCGTATTCGAACGAATATGAATGCACGGCTACGATGAGGACAAATGAAGTCGCATAGACAATATGTAAACTTTTTGCATCTCGTTATGACTAGACAAGTGTCGAATTGAGTCTCTTGTGATGATCATTGCACACTAAGTGTGGAGTCTTATTTGACTGTAGTGTCAATGCCAAGTGTGATGATCTTACTTTGAACCATGCATGATAGATCCTAGAATTTTCCCCGTTGGTCCGATCGACTAAGTAAGGCTATCTCTTGGTATGATCTTAGGCAACTTCGAAGAGTGTGAACCAATTTGACATATACCTCTTTTGTGGCCTACCTTGTGAGTGTGTGAACCTCTCTTGAACACCCCTTGAACCTTACCTTTCTTTGGAAGAAACTTGATGCAAGCATAACCTTTATTTATTCATTACCCATAATCCTCATGAAGTTGTGGTTAGTTGAGTAGCCAACTTAGGCCAAAAGCCTAAGTTGGGGGTGTGGTGAAAAAAAGGGTAAATGAATTGTAGTGTAAGAATTCCTTCTTACCCATGGTTTTGAGAAAAATGGAACCCCTCCATACCAAAAAAAATAGAGAGAAGAATGAAAAAGAAGTGGAATAAAGTTGTGAAAATACAAGGAAAATAGGGTCTCCAAAAATCCATGGAAAGTGAATAATAGGATGACTTATAGCACTAAAGAGAATGATGAAAGAAGAGGAAAGGAAGTGTTGTGAGTACCACATTTCACGAGGATGAAAGTCACTGAGCCTAAATGACCATACCTTTGCACTCAGCCCCATTACAATCCTTGAAAAGACTTTTGTGATCTTGAGTGAGATGAAACAAATGTTGATCAGAAAATACGGAAAACTTATGGGTGAAAGCATGCATTGTGTTCTTCCTTGCGAGAGTGAGCATTGCATTTGATTCCGGAACTTTAAATGATTGAACCTTTGTGTGGGAAATTGGTATCATTCCTTGTGTGAGGGCATTTGAACACTTTGGTTGAGCTTGAACTTGCATTTGAAACAAGTATTGTGAGCATGAGATTTTTTGATATTGGTGAGTCAAAACTTGAATCTTTGAGTGCACATTTGATCTTTCCATAAGTAACTTGAGTCTTTTTGTGTGCATTCATGATTGAGTCTTGTGTAGCACTGTTCGAGACCTCCTTTTTGAACAGCTGAACTTGAGTTTACTTGAGGACAAGCAAAAGTGTAAGTTGGGGGTGTTGATGAGTCCACAAATTGGACTCAGTTAGGGATATATTTTGATAGAATTAGTGTCAAATGCATATTTTATATCAATATCTGATGAAAACCCTTAAGTTTCAGGTATTTGGAGTTCGAGGGAAAGCATGGACACTAATTAGCAAAAAGGAACAAAAGTGGCTAAAAGAACGAAGAAATGAAGGCCTGAGGATCTCCAAGTCCAGTTGGCGAGTCGCCGATGAGCATGGAGATCGCCTTTTGTTCTACTGTGCTGAGCCCTGAAGGAAAAGATCAAATAGGTGGAGAAAAGGAGCAGTCGGCGTGTCGCCGAGTAGTTCCGCGAAGAAGTACTATGTCACCAAATGATCCAAACACGACGATACTGAAGAATTGAGCAATACGGCGATAAAACCTACCAAAGGGCAGATTGCCGAGTTGATCGGTGATCTCGACTAACGACGCCGAATGACTTGCTGCAGCACAAATTTCTGAAAACTATAAATACTCGTTCAAAATTATTATATTAGTATCGAATTTTTAGCTTTGAACAGTAATATTTCAGACTTGGCTTCTATTTTTGAGTTCTAAGTTGGGAGAGGGTTTTGAAGAACTTGAAGGTTCAAAGGGTTTCAACTCCAAGGTTTTGGACTTGGGTCTTCTGGATTATTCACTCTTTATTTGTTTTGAGACTTAAATCTTCATACCCATTTAAATGCAAACTCATTTATATATCTTTAGCATGTCTAGCTAAAACCCCAATTCTCGAGGTGTGATTTTGTGAATATGTGTTGGATTATCTATTGGGTCTTGCTTGTTGGTGGTTTATTTGTTGCTTTGATATGATTTCGTTTAGTAGTTGGGGTGGAACTTAATGAAATTTTAGTTGCAAATACGATTTCACCTTTGTGTTTACGGCTTGCTCGAGAGAGAGATCGTAAAACTGAGACTACTAAATTGATGGCCGGTGGGAGTGGGTCAACATGAGGTTTAGCTCGAGAGAGTAAACCCTAGTCTCATTCCCACACACTCAGCTCGAGAGAGTGAGTGGGCTAAGGTGGAGGTTGTTCTTCATGCGGCAAGTGGGTATCCGAGAGGAACCCATTTGATTCGGGGTAAGTTACTCGAGACAAAATTTATCCCCACTATAGTCTAGCCTAGTCACAAATATTCAATGAATTTACTACCAAAAACATGTACCCAATGATTTAGTCTATCTCATATTCCTATCACATCCCAAGAATCCCGTCTCCATATTAGTTTCTTTCTTTATTTTCACTGTTTTTGTTGTTATTGTTTACTTGTGAAAAAACCCCTTTGATAATTGACGCTTGCGTCACTCCTTAGATTTAGCATGTTTATATTCGAAAATGTTTTTAGCTATTACTAATTAGAACTTAATTTTATTTTTCTATTAATTTTCACCACTACTCCCTTGGGACTCGACCCCAACCCTTGGTCGGTTATTATACTATTGCACGATCGTAGACACTTGTATTGGAAGTTGTGTCTTGATTACGCAAACATCATCCTCCAAAATCGATGGAGAGGTTTCTCATTGGCCAGCGTGTAACATTTAGTTAATGTGAATTAAAGAAATAACCCAATAGTAAAATTGACAAACATTATCTCTAAAATAGTTCAAAAGAATAACAAATTAATAACGGACAACACAAGTAATGATAAAATAATTTTGACACTTTTCTAAAAAAACATAACAACTACTAGTGCTAACAACATCAAAGAAATAAATAAATTAAGAAGAATAATGGAAGTAAAATATGTAAACTAAACAAATAAAAAATGAAATCCAGCACCACAATGACAATAGTATCTAAATGAAGTATAATCTGTAAGCAAATAAAATAATAATAATAATATTAAACAAAAGAGGAAACAAATGCATATATAATAATAACAATAAAACAAATAAACAACCTAGAGAAAATTGCAGTACTCAACATTCTTTAATTAATAATTAGAAATTACCATTATGTGTCATTTTATATGAATTGAGAGAATTAACCACAAATAAAGAAGACTACTCAAGAAGAATAGCTAAATATAGTATCCAAACTAAACTAAAAAAAATAATGGATTCAAAAACACATTCATAAATAGTAAACGTAAACAATAATAAAAAGAAATCAAGCAATAACAAATATAAAAATTACCGATCCCGGTCTGGTTCCTGGAGGCTTCGTTGTTTGGTTGCTATTCCCCGGAGTTGTTTTGCCGGAGTTCAAAATGTTTGTTGTTGTTATTGTTACTTCCTGGAGGAGCTCGTGGGTGGAGCTGGTGTGGTCAGCCTCTGGTGCCACCAAACAAACAGAAAAATAAAAAGGGGTTTTGGGTGGTCTGGTAGCTGTTTGGAAGTGGGAACTTGTAGGTTTTCCAGTGGCATTTCGCCAGAAAAAAAGTGAAAATGAAGGGGATTTTGGGGTTAGGTTTGGTGGTGGTCGGAGGCTGATTTTAGCTGGAAAGGACAAGGAGCATGGGTGGTTTAATGGTTCTTTTGGATGGAAAGGAGAAGGAAGAACGGGGTGTTGAGGGCTTGTTGTTTGCTGGAGAAAAAAGAGTAAAATGGGTGTTCGGAGGTGGTTGTTTTGGGTATTATTTCGGAAGGAGAGGGGGCTCATTTCAAGTGGGTTTAGGGTGCTGGTGGTCTGATTGTTCTTTGATTATAGCTCACTTGGTGGTGGTCTTATGGTTTGAGGCAGTTGTTCAGAGGTGTTTGTGTGGTTGCTGGTGGTTTTCCAGAGAGGGAAGGAAGAATGGTATTTTGGTGGTGGACTCGCCGGATTTCGGCGGAACTTCGGTAAACTTGTTCATCGGAAAAGTATGAACACTAAAAGAATTTCTTAAAGCATAAAAAATCTTACCAAACTATTTTTTAAATAGGAAATTGAAAACCACCAAGAGTGTAATACTGATGAATCCACAAATTGGACTCATTTAGGGCTATATTTTGATAGAATTAGTGTCCTCAAATGCATATTCTCAATATCTAATGAAAATTCTTAAGTTTCAGGTATTTGGAGTTTGAGGGAAAGCATGGACACTACTTAGCAAAATGGAACAAAAGTAGCTGAAAGAACAAAGAAATGAAGATCTGAGAATCGTCGAACCCGTTCGGCGAGTCGCCAAAAGGTCGTATCCTTGCCTTTTGTTCCAGTGTGCTGAGCCCTGAAAGAAAGGATCAAATTGGCTGTGAAAAGGAGCAGTCGGCGAGCAGTTCCGCGAAGAAGTACTATGTCGCCCAATGATCCAAAACGCGACGCTGAAGGATAGAGCAAGACGGCGATGAAACCTACCAAAGGGCGGATCGCTGAGTTGATCGGCGATCTCGACTAACAGCGCTGAATGATCCGCTGCATCATAGATTTTTGAAAACTACAAATATTCGTTGAGAATTATTATTCTAGTATCGAATTTTTATCTTTGAACAGTAATTTTTCAGACTTTGCTTCTATTTTATAGTTCTAAGTTTGGAGAGGGTTTTGAAGAACTTGAAGGTTCAAATGGTTTCAACTCCAAGATTTTGGACTTGGGTCTTGTGGATTCTTCACTCTTGACTTGTTTTCAGACTTCAATCTGCATACCCATTTGAATGCAAACTCATACTGGTATATATTTCTATCTCTTTAGCATGTCTAGCTAAAATCCCAATTCTTGGGGTGTGATTTTGTGAATATGGGTTTGATTATCTATTGGGTCTTGCTTGTTGGTGGTTTATTTGTTGTTTTGATGTGATTTTGTTAAGTAGTTGTGGTGCAACCTTATGAAATTGTAGTTGCAAATACGATTTCACCTTTGTGTTTTCGGCTTGCTCGATAGAGAGAGGTCGTAACACTAAGACTGCTAAATTGATGGCCGGTGGGAGTGGGTCGACATGAGGTTCAGCTAGAGAGAGTGAACCCTAGTCTCATTCCCACACCCTCTGCTTGAGAGAGTGAGTGGGCTAAGGCGGAGGTTGTGCTTAAAAGTGGTACCTAGGTGTTCGAGAGAAACAGGGTTGATGCGGGGTAGGTTGCTCGAGAGAGAAATTAGCCCCACTAGAGTCTAGCCTAGTCACAAATATTCAATGAATTTACTATAAAAAGCATGTACCAAACGATATAGTCTATCTCGTGTTCCTATCACATCCCAAGAATCCCGTCTCCATATTAGTATCTTGCTTTATTTTTCCTGTTTTTGCTGATTTTTCATTTACTTGTGACAAACCCCTCCCCATTGTTAATTGACGCTTGCGTGACCCTCCTTTATTTAATATGTTTACATTCGACAATGTTTTTAGCTATGACTAATTAGAACTTAATTTTTTTTTCTATTAATTTTCACCACCACTCCCTTGGGACTCGACCCCAACCCTTGGTTGGGTTATTATACTATTGCACGATCGTAGACACTTGTATTGGAAGTTGTGTCTTGATTACGCAAACATCAAAATGGCGCCTCTGCCGGGGAGTGCTATCACTTGAAAAAAATTAGTTTAGTAAAAAAAATTGTTTTTCTTAGTTGTAGTTTACTTACTTCATCTTCAGTTTTGTTTCGCGTGCTTGTGCTAACAACAGGAAAGATGAACATGCATGAGGAAGAAATGAATGACAGTCAAACTGGTCATCGAGATTGTATAGACGATGTAAATAATGTTTATAATTTGGATCAGTCCAGAGGAATGGTTGCATTTTACATCCCTCAACCTCATGAGAATGCGATGTTTGAAGTCACTAGCACAACTCTTCACCTTCTCCAAATGAGAGGACTGTATGGAGGGCTTGATCACGAAGATCCGCATGAGCACGTGAGAAGCTTTACAGAGGTTTGCAGCCCTTTTTCATTCAACGGTGTGTCACAAGAGTAAATTAGATTGCGGTTGTTCCCATTATCTTTGAAAGGAGAAGCAAGCAAGAGGTTAACCGACTTAAAAAAAATTCCATCACATCATGGGAGGAGCTGGTCATAGCATTCAACACAAGATTCTTTCCTCCATAAAAAATGATGAAGCTTAGAGACGAAATTCAAGGGTTCAAACAAAGAAAAGGGGAACCACTCCATGAAGCATGGATGAGATTCAAGAAGCTCTTACTTAAATGCCCAACTCATGGGCTACCAACTGATTTGTTGATCCAATTTTTCTACTGGAGCCTTGATTTGGTTAATAAAGGAGTGGTTGATCAGTTAGTACAAGGAGGATTAATGTTACAAACATTTGAGGTGTCTTCATTTTTTCTAGATGACATGACTAGAATAAATAAAGTCTGGTATACAAAAGATGATCATATTTCCCCATTCCACTTTAGACTAACACAAAAGCAATTGGATAAAGAGAAAGAGAGAGATGAAAACATCAAGAAGATGTTGACTTAGATGGAAGTTCTATAGGAGCATATGAAAGGAATCTGTGGAGTGTTCAGAGTTGAGGAGGGTTCATCCCCAAGCTATTCTAAGCCTGGGGAGAATCAAGGTTGGAATTCCAAAAGAGGTGAAGAGGATTTCTACCCACGCTATTGGCAGCGAGGTGGAAATCAAGGTTGGAACCATTATAAAGAAGTTGAGCAAAGGAAATATTATCAAGATTTACCCAAGCAGAGTGATTATTGGCGAAAAGAGGCTGAATACAAATAGAATCGCACTCACTCAATGAGTGCCCAAAAACAAAGGGAAGTGCAAGTGGTCCCCGTGTGAATGATTTGCTTTCACGCATCCTTGACAAAGTCGAAGGCTCAAACGATTTATTGAAAGGAATGAAAGACGATTTCTCATCCTTGAACAATAAAGTGAACTCACACGCAGATGCAATCAAAATCCTTGAAGGCAATTGAGATTACTTACAATACAATTGAAACAAAAAATGGAAACGGATGATGAAGAGAGAGGGCTGGCCGTTTTCACTTGGAGCGGAAAAGAAGTAAAAGAAGATATGATGAGAAATGAGGAAGTTCACTTAGAAACTACAAGCAATGATGTGGAGGCCGAAGAAATAACCATACCACAAGATATCCTAAAGGAACCACAAATTAATGTGGAGAAACACAAACCATGCCTAAACAACAAGCAACCTTTACCGAAGATACCTCTTCCATTTCCTCAACGCCTCAAAAAGAAGAATGAGGATGAAAGGTTTAAGAAGTTTCTATCGGTATTCAAAACCTTATCGATTAATCTCCCTCTCATTGAAGCATTATTAGAAATGTCGGGTTTCGCCAAATTCATGAAGGAGTTAGTCACAAGAAAGAGGAGCTTGTATTTTGAGATGATCGAAGTGTCTCACAGTTGTAGTGCAATTATGTCGAAGGAGTTGATCAAAAAGAAATCCGGGGGCATTCACCATCTCGTGCACCATAGGCATGCTCAAGTTCGAAAAAGCCTTATGTGATCTGGGGGCAAGTATTAATCTGATGTCGTATGTTATTTATAAATAACTCGAGATGGGTGAACCGCAGGCTACAGCTATGAGACTCCTGATGGCTGACAAATCGATCAAACATCCAGTTGGGATACTTTATGACATTCTGGTTAAGGTTGACAGATTCATTTTTCCTGTCGATTTTGTCATACTCGATTGTGACATACATGCCAAAATTCCTATAATCTTGGGAAGACCATTCTTGGCAACTGGAAGAGCGATGGTTAATACCGAGAGTGGGGAATTGAATTTTTTGGGTCAACGATGATGAAGTCACCTTTGACGTGTGCAAATCAATGAAACACCCGAGTGACATGCATGTAATCTCAGTTGATGATGTAACTGGCGAGGTTGTGTCCAATGTGGTCATTTGATGTGTAGTAAAGAACCCCTTGAAGTTGTGTGGGCAAACGATGAAGAGTTCGAGGTTCACGTTCAAGATGAAGTGGTAGCCGCATTTTGAAGTAAAGGGGAATTCACAAAGACTCCAATGAAATAGAACATCGACTTGAAAAATCGAGAGATCCCTCCTGCCAAACCGTCAACCGAAGAACCACCAAGTCTCGAACTTAAGGTATTACCTTCGCATCTCCAATACGCTTTCGTAGGAACAAATAACACCTTGCCAGTGATTATTACGGCTGGCTTACTTTATTGGCAAGTAAAATTTCTCCTTGAAGTTCTAAAAAGGTATATAAAAACCATCGGTTGGACGATCGCTGATATAGTATGGATTCCTCCAGGCATTTCCACACATAAAATTCAACTTGACATTTATTGTAAGCCGAGTGTTGAACATTAGCGAAGATTAAACCCACCAATGCAAGAGGTAGTGAAAAAGGAGATAATAAAGTGGTTGGACGCAGGAATAATCTACCCGATTGCAGACAGCAAATGGGTCAGTCTTGTGTAGTGTGTACCAAAAAAAGGAGGAGTCACAGTTGTCCCTAATGAAAAGGGAGAGATTGTATCTTTACGACCGGTGACATGATGGAGATTCTGCATGGACTATCGGAAGTTAAATTCATGGACTGAAAGGGATCATTTCCCCATGCCCTTTATGGATCAAATACTCGACCGATTATTCGAGAGAGGATGGTATTACTTTTTGAATGGGTACTCGGCTATAACCAAATCTCCATTGCTCTGGAGGATCAAGAGAAAACAACATTTACATGTCCATATGGTACTTTCGCCTTCAAACGAATGCCATTCAGATAATGCCCCGGCTACATCTCAACGTTGCATGCTATCCATCATTGCTGACATGGTGGAATATTCAATGGAAGTATTTATGAATGATTTCTCAGTCATGGGTGACTCATTTGCAGAATGCTTAGAGCACTTGGGACAAGTGCTTCAAAGATGTGTCGATACTAATTTAGTCTTAAATTGGGAAAACTATCATTTCATGGTTAAGGAGGGAATTGTGCTTGGTCACAAAGTATATAAATGTCGTATTAAGCTATTTAAATGTCGTAAATTCATTTTCCGACATTTAGTTTACATTTACTTCAAATGTCGGAAATTTGAGTGTCGTAAATTATTCGACACTCAAGAAAATGTCGGTAATTATTAAGCGTCATTTAGTTACGACATGTACAAAAATGTCGATAATAAATCAACGACATTTATTTATGACATGCACAAAAAAATGTCGAGAATAAATTAACATTTATTTACAACATATACCAAAAATGTCACTCAATTTCCAAACATTTAGGTTAATGACGGTATTATATAAATGACATATAAAAAATATCATTTAAAATTTTTGACATTTAGATTAATGTTGGTAAAAATGTTTTTCTGACATTTATAAATGTCACTTTAAAATTTTGCAACATTTCAATTAGCGTTGATTCCAAATTTATTAAAATATTAATCTATTCAATTTTTGACATAACACAAATATTGATATTCAGTTTGTATATTCATAAATGCCAAACTTTACAAACATGGAATATATGTGATGTAAACACATTTTAAATTGTAACTAAAGAAAAAAGTAATAATATTACAAGTACTTTGAACAGATTAAATAATAAATCAAAGAATTTGTTATGTGCAAAATAAAATTCAAATCTATCCAGCTAAAATATAAAAGAAGAACAATTCCAACATCTATCTAAATTAAGATTACTCCAATTTGAATGAATTCCTTAGCTTCTTGAATTATTTCCGCAATAAAACTTTATGGAATCATCTCTTCACAAGCCAAGCATTTGTTGTAAATAATAGATCTCACTTTCTTCAAAAATCCTGCACAAAAAGTTCACATTAATAAAATTAGAACTATATAATATAATAAAGAAAAAGAGTGTCTAATGATTTGTTTAAAATTTATGTAACTTTTTTTTGGCCAACTACCAACTTTTTTTATTATGTTAACCTGGAAATAAATATAATTATTAGATTGTTAGCCAAAAAATTTATATAATTCAAAAGTCGTAATACATAAATTCATATACAAACACTAAAATTTTGATTCAAAAAAAATTAAAACCAAAAATTCAAAAAGCATAAAGAAAAAGAAACTAGAAATCTTTTTTCTCTTTTTCATTGTTTTCTGTAAGGATCAAGAACAATAATGAGTTCATCACATAAATATGAAAGGAAAGAAAAAGGATTTATAGTTTAAAACTGTTTTTCTCATTCGGAAGTTGACGGGGAAATGGGAGAGGAGTATTGTGGCTCCTGTGGAAAAGAATGTAAATAGGGCTAGGTTTTGGGGATCTTAATTGTCTTCCTTAATTTTATTGCTTTATAAATATTTTTTACTTTGTATTACTTGTATTACAAATACTATAAATGTAACTAATAATTATGGCTAAAACATTACCTATTATAAATAATGTAAAAAACAAAATGAAATTATGTAGCTCTTTAATGTATATCTAAGCTTACAAGTAAGACTTATTTAATAGTTAATTAGTAAAAGATAGAGAGTTTATTATAATTATTTACATTATATTTATGCATCAAATTTTGTTTTCCAGAGTTAAATTCAAAGAATTAGAAATTTCTTAAAAAGATTTAGATTTTAAGATTAGGTGCAAATGTCGATATTAGCAACTAAATATTTTTGACATTTGTGTCATAACTTTTTAATGTTATTTTACCAAATGTCATTGTTTTTACGATATTTGTATACAATGTTGTTGTTTTAACGACATTTACATAAAATGTCATAATTTTTATGACATTTTGCCCAAATGTCACTAATTTTACGATATTTTACGTCAAATATCGTTGATTATACGATATTTTATGGTAAATGTCATTGTTTATACGACATTTTATGGTAAATGTCATTGTTTTTATGACATTTAAATTAAATATCATTATTTTTGTGACATTTTTTCATAATTGTCGAAAACAATTCTATTTCTTGACATTTTTTTCAAATATCACTAAATAAATGTTGTCATATCTCTACTTTCTTGTAGTGAGAAGAAGTTCTTATTCGATGTGAAGAAATATTTGTGGGACGAGCCATATTTGTTTAGACAGTGTGCTGACCACATTATCAGAAGATGTGTCCCAGAAGAGGAAGCTAGGGAGATCCTGCACGCTAGTCACTCTTCGCCAGTGGGAGGGCATTATGATGGTGTTCGGACAACAACTAAGGTGCTACAAAGCGCGTATTACTGGTCGTGTCTTTATAAATATGCGCACAAGTTTGGTAAGAGGTGCCCATAATGTTAAAAGCAAGGTGGTGTGCTCAAAATGCACGAGTTGCCTCTAACACCCATTCCTGAAGTGGAGCTGTTTGATGTGTTGGGAATCGATTTAATGGGCCCATTTGTTAGCTCAGTGGCAACAAATACATCTTGGTGGCTGTGGATTATGTGTCTAAATAGGAAGAAGTTGTTGCTCTTTCAAATAATGAGGGAAAAAGTGTTGTTCAACTCTTGAAGCGATACATTTTTGCAAGATTTGGGACTCCGCGAGCTATTATTAGCGATGGGGGATCACATTTCTGTAACAAATGGTTGTCACCTGCATTGAGTAAGTATGGGGTTAAGCATAAAGAGGAAACACCGTACCATCCCCAAATAAGTGGCCCAGTCAAAGTGTCAACCCAGGAGATCAAAGGCATTTTGGCAAAGATAGTGAATGTAAATCGAACTGATTGATTGTGAAAGTAGGATGACGCACTATGGGCATATCACACCACTTATAAAATTCCAATTGGTATGTCGCCGTATCAATTAGTTTTTGGGAAACTTGCCATTTACCAGTCGACCTGGAACATAAAGCAATGTGGGCATTGAAAGTTCTGAATTTGGATTGGGCAAAAACTTCAAAAGAAAGAGTAGAGCAGTTGAACGAGTTGGACGAGTTCAAGTTTAAAGCTTATGAAAGTTCAGCTCTCTACAAGGAAAAGATGAAGAAATGGCATGATGCTAAGATACTCCAGCGAGAGTTGAGATTGGGTGTTGCTACACAATTCACCACTTAAGTTGTTCCCTGGAAAGCTCAAATCAAAATGGTCAAGACCATTTAGAGTGACACGAGTGTTCCCCAACGGCACTATAGAAGTTAAAGGGCAAGAACGACATGTTTTTAAGGTGAACGTGCAACGTTTGAAATTATACTTTGGTGAATGTCAGGAAATTTCTTTGATTGAAGTGGTGTACCTGGAAGATGGTTGAAAGCATTTCCACGTCGAGCCGTGACGTTAAATAAGGCGCTTCTTGGGAGGCAACCCAAATTTTACTGTTTTAAATAAAAGTGTGTTGATTGTGCAGGTGAAAGGCTGGAGAGTGATCGACAAGTGCAGGTTGGTGAACTACAGGTCCCTTTCTTGAATCGCCGAAGGGTTTGGTGACTTCGAACCAGACCGCCATAAGACTCAAGACAAATTTACATTGGAGTCTGCAAAACTTAGCGACCACAGGAAATTATTGGCGATTCACCAATTCTGTCGACCATCCCGACGGTAATTGCCATCTGAACCCATAAAATAACTGGAGGTTCTGTACAATTAGGCATAGGAAGTGACTACTCTATGCGACGCCGAGTGATTCAGCGATCGTGACTAATGTCGCCGAAGCAGTTCCAGACGATGAGAACTAGGGTTGGAATGATAATACCCCGGACACTGATGTCCAGATAGATGGAGCGACTGCGTAGACATGACTTTTCTTTACCTCCCTCGCTTTCTTACTTACATTTACTTTTGGATACATTCACTTGCATTTGAGGACAAATGTTTTTTATTTGTGGTGGGTGAGGCCCACTTTACTTTTGTGCATATTTAGTTTGACTGTGTATTGGGTTGTGATATACTATTGTGCCTATGCACTATTTTTGTGGATGTTTGAGCTTGTCGCTCCTTTTATTTTAAATTGCAAATGATTTTGACCCGTCCAAAAAAATTAAAATTTCCGACCTCTTGTGTGTTGAATGTGGCTATTCTTTTGCAAAATTTGAGTCTCGGTTCCGATTAATACCGATGACTTGAATAGTACTCATGATCGAATGAACATGAATGTGCGGCTACGATGAGGCCAAATGAAGTTGCATAGACAATATGTGAACTCTTTGCATCTCGTTATGACTAGCCTAGTATCAAATTTAGTCTCTTGTGATGATCATTGCACACTAGCAAAAGTGTGGAGTCTTGTTTGACCGTAGTGTTAATGCCTAGTGTGATGAGTTTACTTTGAACCATGCATGATAGCTCCTAGAATTTGCCCCGTTGGTCCGATCGACTAAGTAAGGCTATCTCTTGATATGATTTTAGGTAACTTTAAAGAGTGTGAGCGAATTTGACATATACCTCTTTGTCACCTACCTTGTGACCATGTGTGAACCTCTCTTGAACAACCCTTGAGCCTTACCTTTCTTTGGATGAAACTTGATCAAATCATAACCTTTCTTTATCTATGCCCATTTAAAGTCTGGTTGTTTACCCAATTAATTTATTTTGTTTATAGTGAATTAATTAGGGTCAAAACTGAATTGGTTCAGTTTGCTCAATTGGAAATTCACGTTAGGGCTTTAGAGAGAAGTACTCAAGAGAGAAGAGAAGGGGAAAAGTCGAGACTCATCGTCTTCGTAAGAATTGATTGCGGATTTCATCAAGGATTTGATCCTACAAAGTATGTGAGACTTTCTTAACATTGGGTTCGTTCACCCACGTGCCAAACATGTTTATTTCAGCGTGATTTCGTCCTAAAAAGATTGGAAATTTGAATGTTCTTGATGGGTGTTCTTGAATTGCTTTCGTTCTTGAATTTTGGTTGAGATTGAGGAGTTTCTTGAGATTATAGTGTTGATTTATTGAGTTAGAATTTGTATATATGTTTTGGGTATCTAAATCTAAAGAGATATTGATAAAAAGAATCTAAATTAATCGAATTAAGATAAAAAATGAGAGAAAAACTTCGTTAGTTTTGCCTGGGGCAATGCTGGGGAGATGCACCACCGTTGCGTCCGGAGGGCTGGGGTGACGCTCCCCCATAACGGAAGGAGGGCTGGGGCGATACACAAGCACTGCGCCAAAAAGTGGTCTCTGAACTTTGTGGCCTGACGTGGCGCGCTAGCAGTGTGCCAAGTCCGTCTGCCCCAACCCATTTTTCATCATTTAGCTCATTTAGCTCCTTCTAAAGTGTACTAACAATTCCTATTAATTCTAACAACTATAAATGACTTCTAAACACCTAGAAATCATCCATAAAGTTGAATCCAAATTTAAGGAAAGATAAGAGCCAAGTCTAGAAAGTTCTTAGAGTCACTTCAAGAAGTCTTTTGTAAATGTTTTAAACTTGTTTTAAGACTTGAATTTTGAGTTAAGTAAGAGTAACAAATGAAGTTCATTTCTTCAAAAAGAGTATGAGAACTAAGTATTCCCAAAGAGTAAATATTTTCACATTTAAACAAGAGAGCAAACATTAATTCCCAAAAGACCTTTTGAGCTAGTTTTTGAGTAATTATCTCAAATCACAGAAAAAGTTTTGTTTTTAAAACATATGAGCAGAGTATATTTTTGGGAGTAGTATTGAGCACCGATATGGGGACGCGAGTTCATAATAACTCAAGTCTCCATAAACCATGTAGCCATCATGGGTAGAAAGGATCATACTTTTTAGATGATTCATTAGTGCTTTTTAGGATAGACAAGTGGATCCACTTAGTTGAGGCGTTCTATATGACGGTAAAGTATATGACAGTTCTGGCAGCGTGGGCGAGACGTTGTATCATCACTTAGGCTCATAGTGATGGTTGTCGGTTAGAGAAACTCCTACAGTATTATATTATTTTATATGTAAAATGAGTTGTAATTGCGTTACTTTAACAAATTGAGTTGCTACCTACTGTTTTAAATTCCTTGTCTAAAGTGCACCATTATTGTTGTGTTTACTTTGCATTTGAGTTGAGTTATTCCTGAGTTGAATAAAGCCAAGGTAAGTGTTCTTTTCAGATTCCTTTCAAGCTTATGTCATTTTTAGTTTTCCCCTCGCATACTCGTACATTCAATGTACTGATGCCATTTGGCATGCATCATTTTATGATGCAGACACAGGTAACCAGGATCATCAGCCAGTGCATCATTGACCTAGTTGAGCACTCAGAGTCAGTTGGTGAGCCTCCCTGCTATCTAGAGGATCCCTTATTATCTTGTTTTGATTTAGTACTATAGTTGTTAGGATGATCAGGGGTCTTGTCCCGACATCCCTCTTTGTCTTAGATGCTTCATAGATGAATAGTTATAGTTCTTTAGTCTCTCTACTTTTTAGTTGTATACGTTAAACCTTGAGTTGCCATTTTGGCTAAGTTTAATATCTCTTTAAGTTATTGCATGAGTAATATCTTGAGATTGTTTCTTATGGTTAAGTCTTCCGCTGAGTAAGTAAGTCAGGCCAAGGGTTCGCTTGGAGCCAAAAATTGTTCTCGAGTGCCAGTACGGCCCAGGGTGTAGGCTCGGGGAGTGACAAACTTGTTATCATAGCACAGAGTTCAAGAGTCCTAGGGAGTCTATGAAGCCGTGTTTGTAGAGTCCTAGTTATTGTTGTGAAGCATGCCACATCTATAATTAGGAGGCTGCAACACTTAGGATATTATCTCACTTCTTTAACACTCATTTTGTGTGTTAGAGTTTGATCTCTAAAAGGTTTCTTATAACTCATGCTTGTGCGTGTCTTTCAGTTGATCATGCCTCCACGAAGAGTTGTCTGAGGTCGTCCTGCTAGGAGGAATGTTGAGTAGCAAGGGGTGCCTAATATACCAGAAGTGAAACCCCAAGGAAAGGTCACCAATGATGAGTTCCGTGAAGCTATCCGGATGTTGAGTCAAGTTGTCACCAACCAAGCTGGACAACATAGAGGTGCTCGACAAGAAGGGGTTGATACTTCGAGGATCCTTGAGTTCTTGATGATGAATCCTCCAAGTTTCACTGATTCAAGCACTACGGAGGATCCATAGAACTTTATTGAGGAACTGCAAAAGGTATTTGATGTTATGCATGTGGCCAATGCTGAGCAAGTGGAATTAGCTACATTTCAACTGGGGAACATTGCCAGGACTTGTTTTGACCAGTGGAAAAAGAGTAGGACTTAGGATGCACCAATTTTAAGTTGGGTTGTGTTCAAGATTGCTTTCTTGGGGAGTTTCTTTCCTCGGGAACTAAGAGAAGCCAAGGTATGGGAAATCCTTACCCTTAAGCAAGATTCACTAAGTGTTCATGAGTATGGGTTGAGGTTCACCCAACTATCCTGATATCCTCCGGAGATGGTGGCGGATATGAGGAGCAGGATGAGTCTTTTTGTTGCTGGGTTGTCCCGTCTGTCAAGAAAAGAGGGAAAGACAACTATGTTAATAGGGGACATGGATATAGCAAGGTTAATGGTCTATGTGCAACATGTTGAGTAAAAGAAGCTGAGGGATGGGGAGGAGTTTAGAAACAAGAAGGCTAAGACAGGGAATGAGTCCGGGCAGCAAAGAAATAATGTGAACCGTTCATCCTTTCAACAAAAGCAAAAGGGACCAGCTCCATCATCTGCTAGTGCACTTGCACCCAAAAACAAAGGTGAGAATAATAGTCATAATTCCCAGCACCTCAGAGCTAGACTTGCTCAATCTCAGGGTAGTGTGGCATAAGGAGGTAATTGGGCTCCTGCATGTGCTAAGTGTGGTAGGAACTGCCCAGGTAGGTGTTGTGATGGCTCCACAGGTTTTTTCAAGTGTGGTCAAGAGGGTCATTTCATGAAAGAGTGCCATAAGAACCGGCAAGGTAATGGAAATCAGGGCAATAGAGCCTAATCTTCATCAATTGCTCCACCCAGCAGAGCTGCACCTAGAGGAGCTACTTCTGGTACTGGCGGAGGAGAAAACTGCATTTATTCGATCACTAGTCGTCAAGAACAAGAAAACTCTTCAGATGTTGTCACTGGTATGATCAAAGTCTTTACTCTTGATGTTTATGGTTTGCTAGACCCAGGAGCAAGTTTATCTTTTGTGACCCCTTATGTTGCAAATAAGTTCGATATCCTTCCTGAGAAACTTTGTGAACCCTTTTGTGTTTCTACACCTGTTGGGGAATGTATTCTAGCTGAATGAGTATATCGTGATTGTATCATTTCAATCAATCACAAGGACACCATGGTTGATTTATTTGAGTTAGACATGATAGATTTCGATGTTATTCTAGGTATGGACTGACTTCATGCCTGTTATGCATCCATTGATTATAGGACTCGAGTTGTTAAGTTCCAAATTCCTAATGAGTCAGTCTTAGAGTGGAAAAGTAGTTCAGCAGTGCCTAAGGGCCGTTTATTTTGTACCTTAAGCCAAGAAAGTTAGTTTCCAAGGGTTGTGTCTATCACTTAGTCCGAGTTAATGACTCTAGTGTTGAGACACCTTCTATTAAGTCAATTCCAATTGTGAGTGAGTTTCCAGAAGTCTTTCGAGATGATCTACCCAGAGTCCCTCCTGAGAGAGAGATAGACATCGGTACAGACATTCTTGCAGATACTCGTCCTATATCTATTCCGCCATATAGAATGGCTCCAGCAGAGTTGAAAGAGCTAAAAGAATAGTTGAAAGATCTCCTTTATAAGGGCTTTATTCAACCAAGTGTCTCACCTTGGGGAGCTCTAGTCTTAGTTGTGAGGAAGAAGGATGGTTCCCTTAGAATGTGTATAGATTACCGTCACTTGAGCAAGGTTACTATCAAGAATAAGTATCCTCTTTCGAGAATTGATGATCATTTCGATCAACTTCAGGGTGCTACTTGTTTCTCTAAGATAGACCTCAGATCAGGCTACCATTAGTTGAGGGTAAGGGAATGTGATATTCCGAAGAGAGCATTCAGGACCCATTATGGTCACTATGAGTTCCTAGTTATGTCATTTGGCTTGACCAATGCACCTGCAACTATCATGGACTTTATGAATAGAGTATTCAAGCCTTATTTAGATATGTTTGTTATCGTTTTAATTGCTGACATACTAATCTATTAGAAGAATGAAGAAGATCATGCTAGTCATCTCAGAATAGTTCTCCAAATATTAAAGATAGAGAGTTGTATGCTAATTTCTCTAAATCTGAGTTTTGGCTTGAGTTTGTGGCATTCTTAGGCCACATTGTTTCCTGTGATGGAATTAGAGTTGAGACCCAAAAAATAGAGGCAGTACAAAATTGGCCTAGACCCACATTTCCAACCGATATTCAGAGTTTCTTGGGGTTGGATGGCTATTATAGAAGGTTCGTCGAGGGGTTCTCATCTATTTCATCCCCTTTGACCAAGTTAACTCAGAAAATAATGAAGTTTCAATGGTCTTAAGCTTGTGGGAAAAGCTTTCAGGAATTGAAAAAGAGGTTGAGTACTTCCCTAGTTTAGACCTTACCAGAAGATACTCAAGGTTTTATAGAGTTGGTTTGGATTGTGTGTTGATGCAGAATGGCAAAGTTATAGCTTATGCCTCCAGACAGTTGAAAGTTCATGAGAAGAACTACCCAACCCATGATCTAGAGTTGGCTGCCGTAGTATTTGCTCTGAAATATGGCGCCATTATCTTTATGGTGTTCATGTGGATGTGTTTACCGATCACAAGAGTCTTCAGTATATATTTAGTCAGAAAGAGCTTAATCTCAGACAAAAGAGGTGGTTGGAATTACTTAAGGATTATGACATGAGTATTCTTTATCACCCAGGTAAGGCTAATGTGGTTGCTGATGCTTTGAGCAGGTTGTCTATGGGTAGCACCACACATTTTGGGGAAGATAAGAAAGAGTTAGCAAAAGATGTGCAACGACTTGCACAATTGGGAGTTCGACTAATGGATTCCACAGAAGGAGGGGTAGTGGTGGTGAATGGAGCTGAATTATCATTAGTGTCAGAAGTAAAAGAGAAGCAAGACCAAGATCTTATTTTTCTTGAATTGAAGGAAAATGTTCATAAGCAAAAAAGTAATGGCTTTTGAACAAGGGGGAGATGATCTATTGAGTTATCAAGGTAGATTGTATGTACCATGGGTGGATGAACTCCAAGAGAGGATCATGGGGGAAGCTCATAGCTCCAGATATTCCATTCATCCGGGTTCCATAAAGATGTATCGCAATTTGAAAGAGGTTTATTGGTGGAGTAGTATGAAGAAGGGCTTTGCTGAATTTGTTGCTAAGTGTCCGAATTGCCAACAAGTTAAGGTAGAGCACCAACGACCCGGTTCAGAATATAGAAATTCTGGAATAGAAGTGGGAGATGATCAATATGGACTTCATCACAGGTTTACCAAGGTCTCGCAGGCAGCGTGATTCTATTTGGGTGATTGTAGATAGAATGACAAAATCAGCCAACTTTTTGCCGGTAAAGACTACCTATTTAGCAGAAGATTATGCTAGGTTGTATATTCAAGAAGTAGTTAGACTTAATGGGGTTCCGGTCTCAATTATTTCAGACAGAGGTGCGCAATTTACTGCACAGTTTTGGAAGTCATTCCAAAAAGGCTTGCGTTCAAAGGTGAACTTAAGTACTACCTTTCATCCTCAGACCGATGGGCAAGAAGAGCGTACTATTCATACCTTAGAGGATATGTTGAGGGCTTGTGTGATTGTTTTCAATGGTAATTGGGATGATTACCTACATCTTATTGAATTTGCTTACAACAATAGTTACCACTCTAGCATCCAAATGGCTCCTTATGAAGCTCTTTATGGGAGAAGATGCAGATCTCCTATTGGATGGTTTGAAGTTGGTGAAACTGGGTTGATAGGATCATACTTAGTTCATCAAGCTATGGAGAAGGTGAAAGTTATTCAAGAGAGGTTGAAAATGGCGCAGAGTCGTCAGAAATCCTACACTGATGTTAGGATAAAGGAGTTAGAGTTTGAAGTAGATGACTGGGTATACTTGAAAGTTACACCCATGAATTGTTTTATGAGATTTGGTAAGAGGGGGAAGTTTAGTCCTCGGTATATCTATCCTTACAGAATATCTAAGAGGGTTGGTAATGTAGCTTATGAGTTGGAGCTAACACTAGAGTTAGCAGCGGTTCATCCAGTATTTTATATTTCCATGTTGAAGAAGTGCATGACAGATCCTTCACTTATCATACCAACTGAAGATATTGGTATCAATGATAGATTATCCTATGAGGAAATTCCGGTTCAAATTCAAGTTGAGGACCAAGAAAGTTTTGTCCGTCAAAGTTCTTTGGAGAAATCAGTTTGTTGAGGAAGCTACTTGGGAAGCTGAGGAGGATATGAAAAAGTTATATCCATATCTCTTTGAGCTCGGAAAAATTCCAGATCAAGGTACTAATTCTCTTCTAAGTACTCTTTAATTTATATAATTGATATCTTAAATTTGCTTGTTGGGTGTTTGAGCTAAATGTTAGATGTAACACCATTCGCCTACTAAGGGTAATCTCATTCGAGGATGAATGTTTCCAAAGGAGAGATACTGTAACACCTCGCTATTTGACGAGCTATAAAGAGCTAGATTTAGAAAGAGTTGTTTTGGAAAGAAGGAAAAATCTAGAAAATTAGTTAAGTTATGTAAGTATGAGTTTTTGGTCAACTTCAAATGACCATAACTCCTAGATCAGGATGAGTTAGGTGTTCTTAAAGATACCGTAGGAAATATATTTGAATTATCTTTCCAACTCCGCCGAGTTTTCTCAATTCCGAGTTCGTATTAGTGAAATATGCCCATTTGAAGTCGGGTTGTTTAGATAAGGAAAGACTAAACCGGATTTTGGAAGGGTATTATGGTTTTTTCATTACCCAATTAATTTACTTCGGTTTTAGTGAATTAATTAGGGTCAAAACTGAATTGTTTCAGTTTGCACAATTGGAAATTCACATTAGGGCTTTATAGAGAAGAACTCCGGAGAGAAGAGAAGGGAAAAGTCGAGATTCATCATCTTCATAAGAAATTGATTGCGGATTTCATCGAGGATTTGATCCTACAAGGTATGTGAGACTTTCATAACGTTGGGTTCATTCACCCACGTGCCACACATGTTTATTTCAGCGTGATTTCTTCCTAAAGAGATTGGAAGTTTGAATGTTCTTGATGGGTGTTCTTGAATTGCTTTCGTTCTTGAATTTGGGTTGAGATTGAGGAGTTTATTGAGATTATAGTGTTGATTTCTTGAGTTGTTTGAGTTAGAATTTGTGTATATGTTTTAGGTATCTAAATCTAAAGAGATATTGAGAAAAAGAATCGAAATTAATCGAATTAAGATAAGAAAGTGAGAGGAAAAATTCATCAGTTTTGCCTGGGGCAATGTTGGGGCGACGTGCCACCGTTGCACTAGGAGGGATGGGGTGACGCACCCCCATTACGCCAGGAGTTTTGGGGCGACGCGCCAGAAGTGCACCAAAAAGTGGTCTCCGAACTTTGGGGGATGGCGTGGCGCGCCAGAAGTGCGCCACGTCCGTCTGCCCCAACCCATTTCTCATCGTTTAGCCAGTTTAAGTCCTTTTAAAGTGTACTAACACTTCCTATTGATTCTAACTACTCTAAATGATTTCTAGACACCTAGACATCATCCATAAACTTGAATCATAACCTTGAATCCATAAATTCAAATTCAAGGAAAGATAAGAGCCAAGTGTAGAAAGTTCTTAGAGTCACTTCAAGAAGTCTTTTGCAAATATTTTAAACTTGTTTAAAGACTTGAATTTTGAGTTAAGTAAGAGTAACAAATGTAGTTCATTTCTTCAAAAAGAGTATATGAGAACTAAGTCTTTCCAAAGAGTAAATGTTTTCACATTTAAACCAGAGAGGAAACACTGATTTCCAAGAGAGCTTTTGAGGTAGTTTTTGAGTAATTATCTGAAAACACAGAAAGAGTTTTGTTTTTGAAACATATGAGCTGAGTATATTTTGGTAGTAGTATTGAGCACCGAAATGGGACGCGAGTTCATAGTAACTCAAGTCTCCATAAACCATGTAGCCATCATGGGTATAAAGGATCATACTTTTTAGATGATTCCTTAGTGCTTTAGCATATACTAGTGGATCCACTTAGTTGAGGCGTTCTATATGACGGCAAAGTGTAGGACAGTTCTGGCAACATGGGCGGGACGATGTATCATCACTTAGGCTCATAGTGATGGTTGTCGGTTAGTGAAACTCCCACATTATTATATTACTTTATATGTAAACTGAGTTGTTATTGCATTTATTTAACAAATTGAGTTGCTACCTACTGTTTTAAACGCCTTGTGTAAACTGCACCATTATTGTTGTTTTTACTTTGCATTTGAGTTGAGTTATTCCTGAGTTGAGTAAATCTAAGGTAAGTGTTCTTTTCAGATTCATTTCAAGCTTATGTCATTTTTAGTTTTCCCCTCGCATACTCGTACATTCAATGTACTGATATCATTTGGCCTGCATCATTTTATTATGTAGACACAGGTAACCATGATCATCATCTAGTGCCTCATTGATCCAGTTGGGCACTCAGAGTCAGTTGGTGAGCCTCTTTGCTATCCGGAGGATCCCTTATTATCTTGTTTTGATTTAGTACTTTAGTTGTTAGGATGATCGAGGGTCTTGTCCCGACATTCCTCTTTGTTTTAGAGGCTTCATAGACGAGTAGTTATAGTTCTTTATTCTTTCTATTTTTCAGTTGTATACGTTAAGACTTGAGTTTCCATTTTGGCTACGTTTAATATATCTTTAAGTTATTGCATGATTTATATCTTGAGACTGTTTCTTATGGTTAAGTCTTCCGCTGAGTAAGTAAGCCAGGTCAAGGGATAGCTTGGGGCCAGAAATAGTTCTCGAGTGTCAGTCCTGCCCAGGGTGTAGGCTCAGGGCATGACAACCCAACCCACCGGGTTGTATGGGCACCTAGCACTAACACCTAAGTAGGAGAACCCTCATATCCTAATAGCTAAAACATACGGAAGATTAACGAAAAACAGAGATAAAAGAATCAAAGGGTTTTCATAAATAAAACTTTTAAACAATTTTGGGTTAAAACTTGTAAAGTAATTAACATTCCCAAGGATCTAGTCTAAACATGTACAAGAGCTACTAAGAGTACAAACTGGACATAATAATAAAATACACAACTCCCACCATGCGGAAGGAAACGTAGAAGTTGTTAGAGAATTTCTTCGTCTTCACCTATTGAAACATCACCAACCTCCATCCAGACTATGCCAAAAAGGTATAGCAAGAGTAGTATGAGTACAAACCACACGTACTGGTAGGCATCATCAGCCAACTCGACACCCACCACATGACATAAGAAAATCAACTAGTAAGAATTTTCCATAAGCCACTCGCTCCTCCACCTTTACCTCACTTGAATACCTCTGAAATTACACTAGTACTTCATACTACTAACCACCTCCTCATTCAACCCACTCACTAGTTTCTTGATCATATCCTAGACATTCTAACCCGCAGAAGAGACCACGAATGTAACTACAAGAATTCTGACTAACCACCCACTATATACCATTATTTCCTCTTTTATATTACCCCGTCTTCGTCACATGGTACATTATATCAATCTTGCTAACTATTAACCACGAACCCCCTTTTTCATCTTTAGAATTATTCTATGTGGACAAGTCAAACCATCACCCACTCTGATTACCCCCAAAAACGTGTCGCAGTGAAATACATGAATCCCGTACACTACCTCTACTTCTCGCCTTCGCAATCTAACTAGGTCATCATAATCACTTACTACTAGGGTAGAACAATCATCAAATATCAGTTACGAACAACACGCAATTCATCATTACCAGATACACAAGTATGTCAAGTCATTGGTCCTCTCAAGGGACCCAAACCCAAACTATTAGCATATAAAAATGTGGTACCCAATCCAATGTTTATGTCGGAACGTGGCAACCGATCCAAGTTAGTGTGTCAGAATGCAACACCCGATCCACAATCACAATCACAATGTATATCATCACAATTATACAACAATAGTGATTCATATCATATAGATATTCGTTCATACTAATTTACCTTTGGTGTGATCAACAAGTTTCGTTCACATACATGCACGTAATATAATGAAGAAAGAACAAACATACATCACACAATCATAGAATCACAACCATCACCAATAAATTACTCCTCGACGTATATCATATAAGCATTATTCCAACCATACTTAGCCCTAGGTCATCATCTAAGGCTTCTTCCTAAGATTTAATCATATTTCATTCAGTGCACACAGGCCTATGGATAAATACTACCATTGATTTACATATATTACGCAGTGGGCACGTATTCATAACTACTCAATTCATAAAACCTAGCCTACCTGGGCGCCAAGCAGTTGCACAGAGTTTTGGTCTTCGATTCTTGTTTCTGAGACTCGTGATGGTGGTCTTGACCGGAAATCCGTAATTCGTCGACATCCTTTCGCTAGAAATCTCTCTCTACATCTTTCCCAAGCTTGGACCGGCTTTGTGGGGGTTTCTAGGGTGTTTTACGACTAATTTAGGTATTTTGGGAAGAAGGAGGAAATAAGAATTCGCGTTACTTATATTCTGCCTCGCCTATCCTGCCCTGGAGACTATTTTTCCCACTGTAGCGTTGCCACCCTAGCGGTATCTGGCCCGCCCTGGCAGGACAGTGGCCCAGAATTTCCTGAATTTTTGCTTTTCCTAATTAACGATTGTTCGGGTCATTACAATATATTATATATATATATATATAATATGCCTTAGGTAGTGTTACACATTATAATTCTCCTTTTATAGGTCTTAATAAAATTCACCAAAAAAGAATTAAAAATATACATGACACTAAAAACATAATTACACCAAAGGTATTATTAGTTGGTTGGGAGGTAATATAAACATATGTTTCTATTTCTCTACTCCTTTCTACTTGAGTGTTGGTATTTCAAAATGTTATTTTTGCCAAATCAATAGGTAAAGAAGATATTGTACATTATACCAAAAGAAACAAGGTCCATTAAGTTTGCTAATTAAAGGCGAAATTAGAAATCAAAATAAGAAAACCAAGGATTTCTTTGGAGAAGTATTCTTCTTTTTAAAGAATTCGCCAAGTAGGATTAAGATATCACTTTAAGAATTTGGACTTCTTATTTAGTATAAAATTTATAACTCAAACATGTTTCTTAATCCTAATAGTTAGGTAAAAAAAATTAAAATTTTGTGGTCAGAAAAATTGGGTTACACGCGCAATTAGATTACAATATTACCCTTATACTTGATCAAAATGTAATAAATACAACATCTAATCTAATAAAAAATAATAAAAATGTATTATCTCTTCAAAATTAATATGCATAAATGTAAAATCACTAAATTATCCACACAAAAAAAGAGAGGGCACTATTTGACATTCATATTCCAACTAAAAGATAATGATACTTATTATGTTTCCAGTCAAATTAATGAAATGTTACGGAACTTCATGGGGTGAGAACTGAGGTGAATGTATCCATAATAAAAATAATGGCATTTAATATGTCTTGGAATATGTATCTTTGTATATATTTTTTGTATTGTTTCTTTACAAAGTAGAATATTAGTTTGAGGTGAATGTATCCACATGAATAAAAATGGATAGAAATAAAACGAGTGTTTAACATTTTTTCTCTTATATTTAATTAAAAGTAAATACTTAATCTAATTGAAATAGTAGTAATTGTATGTAAATTTACATGACATTTCTGATTCTACAGATATTCAAAAGTCCAATTTAAATGTAGCCCTTAATGATTTACCCATTAATCAAATTTAAGTGTGCGCTATTCATTGCTAAATTGTTTGGAGAATAGGAAGAATTGCATTGAATAATTAATTGTAGACTAATTAATTAGGAGAAATAAATAGTTTGGAGAATAGGAAGAGTTGCATTGAATAATTAAATGTAGACTATTGAAAGAAAAGGTTCAAGGACTGCAAATTGAAAAATAGCTATAAAAAGGCAGGAAAAGATTCTTGAATTATTACTCACCATTTTTATAGGCTCTTGCATAATTTTTATTTATTAATTAGTTTCATCTTCTTTTTGTTCTTGAAGAGAAAGCAACAAGTAGAGAGGATGAGAAGTACCTAGAGCTATTGGCGTCTAGAGTTCGATCAGCCCGTAACATCAACTTCACTAAACAAAGTTCAACACGAATTTATTATAATGCACAATGTTTATGTATTATTGTATATGAAAATTGAGACACATATTTTTTTATTATTATTATTATTATTTTGACATGTAATATTTTAATTTTAGCATTCAAATAATCTTGTTATACTTTTAGCAGTTGTTTCTACTTTATATGTAAAGAGAGAATTGATACGTGCTCTAATTTCTCTATTTTAGTATGAATAAGCTTGATTTTTTTAAAACCAATATATTTAACTATTATATACTCCCTCCATCTCAATGAAAAAGTTTGAACAAATTAACATGGAATACACGTGTCCAGATACTAGTAGTTAAAAAAAAGGGAAGTGTAAAGATGATACTCATCCATAAGAACATAACTAGGGACTAGCACATCATATTTATCCCACAAATTTCTTTTCTTACGCTAGAGAAATAGGCAATGTCTGCTTAAGTTGCTTTTATTGAGCAAAAGTGATGCAAATTAGATAAGTTGAAATTCATCTCGACTTGTTCTTAACTAATTTTTTTCTTTCCTTTTTTTTTAGCTAAGTATCAAAAACTCAAATAAGCAATATCATTTTTTTTAGTTTCATACTCAAACTATTGAAAGTGTGAATTTTATACCTAAACTATCACTTATTTGTTGAGAAACACATCTCTCTCTTTTATTGCATTATCTTCATGGTGTATCTACCACACTCTCTCTTTTATTTTAAAAAATTTGTCACATCACACTCCACATGGACAAAACATTCCACCTTGACAAAAAATAAATAAATTATTAGCTTAGTTAAAATTAAAGATTAAAGAATTATTAACCCAAAATAATAATATTTTTTATAAAATAAAAAGTAAAATATTTTTCATACCCCACTCCATCACTTCCTCTAACCGTACCCCCCTCCCCCCGCCATTTTTTACTTTTTTTTGTTTAAATTTCTGTTATAAAACTATTTAATTTTTTATACTTCATCTCTCCCTCTCCCTCAAAATAGATATTATTTTACTTTTTTAATATAAATAAAATAATATCAATATTTTTCTTTTGGAATGAGTGGGTGTTTTTTTTGGGGGGGGGGGGGGGAGGGGTGAAGTATGAATTTTTTTTTAAAATATTTTATAAAATAAATTTTACTTTTTGAAAAAATAATTGGGATATTAATACTTTAATCTTTAATTTCTAATCAATACTAACAGTTTATTATTTAATTTTTGTCAATGTAAAATAATTTATCCATGTGGAATGTCATTGTCAATGTTTTTGCAAATAAAAGAGAGTGTATTACACAAACCACTGAGGTGTGTTTCTCAAACTGATAAGTGATAATTTAGGCATTAAACTCACACTCCCAATTATTTAGGTATGAAACTCAAAAAAAGTATATAGTTTAGGTGTGTTTTTGATACTTTATCTCCTTTAAAAAAAATAAAAAAAAATTAGACCCATGTTATATAAAATTCTAATTATTTATAATAGGGGGTGAAACAAAGTGGGAACAACCACCGCGATAGCAAATTTTGGCATAAAAATATATCAATCTATCCAAGCCCATAATATAATCAAAGTATAGCATCTCTAGTTCTATCAAATCTATATGGGTCTAACGACCAACAATCTCTACTATACAACCTTCGTAAAGCCACTTGAAAATAAAAGAGTCACCAACTAGAGTAGATATTGTTGGGTTTCAAAGAATTAAAGCGTCATGCGGAAGCTTACAATTGCAGATAATATCGGCGATAAATCATATGACAAAAACTTACTAAAAATGAAAATATTATCATATGATTTGGCCAATTAGCCTACATATTTAAAATCCAATAAAAAGCATAAAAATTGGAGACAAAACCTCTCTATAAACAAAACTCTTAGTGCCTGTTTGGAAAGTCAACCTAATAACTGAATTTTGTGTAATTGGATGTAATTACACTGTTTGACATGCTTGGTTGGTCGTGTAATTACTTGGTCAGCAAGTAATTGAGAGTAATTGGCAAGGGGTAATTGCACTCTCCAATTCTGAGAGAGGGGATGTGAATTCCTGGTAATTACATGGTGTAATTACAAGTTGTGATATTTTGTAAATCGATATGACTCACATTCCAATGAAGAAATATTCTAAAACCAAGGACACAACTTCTTTAATTGAGGTAGAGAGGGATGTCTGAATCGACAATGTGCAACAAATGGGGACACAAAACTAGAGCAAACAACAGACTGAGACTCCTACACATTAAGGATGTACAGATCATCAGATACATGTCGTTTACCAATAATTACCTGATTTGTCTTAAGATCAAGAAACAGGCAATGACCGAGAAAAAATGAAATATAACAATTAAGGTATACGTATTTACTTTCAAATTAAAAATCAATTTTGGTAGGCTTAATACATATGATAGGGCAATAGAGGAGGTTGACTTAACAATTCCAAATCCAACACTTGTACAAATAGTTCCATCAGCTACAGTGGAGCTTTGTGTTATTGAATGCTAGAAAAATATATTGGAATTAGCAGTTATATGATTTGTGGCACCTAAATGAATCACCCATTCATTTGAAGAGGTGATACGATTTGTTTTATCTAACTTAGCAATTTTAATAGCTGAAGTGAATTTATTCAATGATTCTTGATATTGACATAATTTTGCAAACTCATGTGTTGGAATTGAAATTATTTTATCAAAAAATGAATTATCCGTAGTAACAAAATTCATTCTCTTATTGATCAATGTATTAATGAAATAGTAGTACCACTTATCCTCAACAAATATTTTTCAAAAGAAACCAATTCAGTAATGCAATTTCTTAAAAGAGAGCAAACAAAACCTTGATGTAATAAAGGTCAACTGCATATCTTTAACCAATGAAACAAAAGCTTGTACTTTCACGATATCTGCCCGGAACTTCAAGAAGAGGCAAACTACATATTAAAGATAAAACCCAGAAAAACCAAATATCGATCGAAAACACCAGAAAATAATTTACCAAACTCCTCAGATGTTGGTTGAAAGAATAACGAGACAATAACTAGATCTCTTAGCCGGAAAACAAGTGACTTTCTCGGATGATGGTCGGAAATAACAATAGATGATAGAAAAACAAGATCTACATAAATCAAAGCAGATCTAGAGAGATATACCACTTGCCTTCACACACACGTCGAGAAAGTGTGAATAGAATGGAGTCACTGGAATGTGAGATTCACCAGGTTAATTTTAATTTAATATTCATAAGAAAATTGCTATTAACTTCTAGCGATGAAACAGTGTATCCTGGTGTAAAACCTCAAAAATCAGAGCTAGAATTCTTTTGCAGAAACTTACTTGAACAAGTGAACCACGACAGGGTTCACGGACTGTGAGAGGGTCCACGATCCATTGACCTACCCGTGGTCTGGAGTTAAACTCCACCAGGCCCAGACGTCATACCAGGAGACCCTCTACAGGCCGTGGTCTTGACGACGGACTGTGGTAAAGTCCGTAGTATTGAACCAGTAGGCCCCAAGCCTTTCTCTCAGACCCCCCCCCTTCGCCCAAGTAAGGACCATGAGGACCCTCACGGTCCGTGGTCCTAAAGACGGGTCGTGGGGGTGTCCGTGAATATCAACCAGTAGGCCCCAGACCTGAGCCTCCAGATCTCAGCCCAAAGTGAGGACCATGGGGACCTTCACAATATGTGGTCCTCCTCACGGTCCGTGGTAGGGGCTTATCGACAGGACCCCCAGCAGCAGTAGCCACTGGCCAAAGACCACGACAGGTCCCACGGTTTGTGGTCCCTTTACCGGTCCATGAAAGTGGTCGTGGTCAGCCCCGTCAGAATTTTAAGTAGGGTTATTTCGGTCTTTTCCCCTATTTGTTGGGCACCTAAACTTCGTCGTTTAACCCCTAAACTACGTGGTTTTGGTCAGGTTTAGCCTAGAAATATACCTAGAACTTACCTAAGTCAAATCATTCATCAAAACATAGAAACTTAGAGCGTAGAGAGAAGAAAGTGGCGATCAAACCCTAGTTCAAGAGCGCATCACGGTTCCATCAGCTCTAGCCTCGAAATCGAAAGATTTCTCCGTGGATCCATCACTAGGTATATGGAATTTCACTAGTGGGTTCCTTTCACCCATTAAGTCCCTAGATTCCAGTCAAATTCTTGATTCCCTTATTATCAACTAGACCTAGGGTTTCTAGAATTATAGAAGATTATTATGAATTAGTTTCTTAATGTTCCAAATCAGTTTATCAAGACTTTTAGCATGCTTAACTATAACTTCCTTCATAAATTCAGAAACCTAGCTATGTAGTTCTATAGTTCATGAATTACAGTTGCTAGGTCAGCTATTTTAGATGATTCATATAATTCATACATACATGCCTCAGTTTCGAATGTGTCATTACCAGTATATTAATGTTGCATTCTCAGATTTTACATGTTAGTATTTGAGTTATCCAGTACTACAGTATTTCAATTAAAATATGTTAAATTACTTAATCACTTGAGAGAAGCTTAATACCAAGTGGACTAGGGTCAGACACCCTCAAGTCCCAGAACTACGTGCCCTGTAGGTTGTAAGTCCCCTCTGTGGGCATCATTTCAGTGATCATGCCAGCATGCCTCTATACCTTTGTCCCAGTATAGTGGGTCCTCTCGATAAGGCGTATACATTGGACTTCACATTTAGCTCATGTAGTTTTATATCGGTTATTAGTAGCTCCCTTACAGTTATTAATATAGTTCAGTAATCAGTCTCAGCATGTTACAAACTTGGTCATTGCATTCAGCATTTCATGTTCAGTATTCTCAGTTGTATCATGCTTATATTATGTCATTTCTCAGATTTATGCTTTGATTCAGTTATGTTATTGTTCAGTTTTATTCTATCCGACATGCTCAGTACCTTTCAAGTACTGACGCATACTCTATGCTACATCTTCTCGCGATGTAGGTTCAGGTCCTCAGCAGTCAGATCACGCATAGATCGGTTCCCGATCTTCAGCTAAGCAACATCTGTGGTGAGTCATCATTCTTCGAGGACTATTGACATGATTATTTTCTCACTTTTAGCTTTAGTTTCAGTTTTGCAAGATCTAGCTGGGGCATGTCCCAACATTTCTAGTCAGTAGACGCTTTATTTCAGACATAGTTAGATTCAGCTATAGTGTTAGAGTTTGATTTTTCATTTGTACTCAAACTCACAGTTTTCATATATTCAGATTTAGTATAAGTGTATTCCGCATTATTTCAGATTACTTACATGATTTAGCTTCCGCACAGTATGTATTGCTTCAGTTTATCTTTAGTATGCTTATGATTATGACAGCAGGGTTAGATTGGGGTCATTCATGATCCTAGGTCCCGTATCCACGTCCAGGGGGTAGCCTCGAGGCATGACAAACTTTGTATTAGAGCATTAGGTTTAAGTGTCCAAGGATGTCTAAAAATTCGCACTAAGTATTGTCATTTTCATAGGTGTGAAGTGCACCACATCTAATGAGAAAGAGGCTACGAAGTGATTTAGGAAAACTTTAATTTCTTTGTTACTCTTATAGTGTGTAAGGTATGATCTAATTCCTCGTGCTAATCCTTCGTTATGGCTTTCAGATCATGCCTCCTCATAGAGATTATAGCAGGAATGCAAACACAACTTCTCAAGTTCAAGATCAGGAATTTTCAAATGCTGAATTTTGGAACGCTATTTAGTTGTTGGCTCAGAGTGTGACAAAAAAGAACAATCAGCAGGCTCCAAGTCCGGCAAATGCTAATGTTGGGTCAGCTACAGATAAAGTTCATAATTTTTTCAGGAGTGATGCAGGTAACTGGAAATGATCGGGTTGAGTTGGCATCTTCCTACCTTAAGGATGTAGCTCATATCTGGTATACTCTGTTGAAAGAGAACAGGGGTACAGTTGCAGCTCCTATCACTTGGGATTGCTTTAGTGAGACTTTTATGGACAGGTTTTTCCTAAGAGAGTTGAGGGAGGCAAAAGCTCAGGAGTTTATGAATTTGAGGCAGGGTTCGATGACAGTCCAAGAGTATGGGCTCAAGTTCACCTATCTCTCCAAGTATGCTCCTCACATGGTTGCTGACTTCAGGGCTCAAATGAACAAGTTCTTGTATGGGGTCTCCAATCTTGTGAAAACAGAGTGTAGGAATGCCATGTTACTTGAAGATATGAATATATCTAGGCTCATGAATCATGCTCAGCAGGTGTACGGTGATAAGCTTAGAGAACAGGCTAAGGAGAATAAGAAAGCTAGGACAGGTAACTATGACTATTCCCAACAGAAATCGAATGGTGGAAATCGCTCGTAGTTCCAACAGAAGTCTTCGACTCCAGCACCTTCATCAGCTAGTGTTCCATCCTCCAAGTTCCGAAGTGATAAGAAAGGTAGGGCATCAGGCTCTAAGTCTTAAGGTAGTATTTCAAGCATCAGAACCTTCCCAACTTGTCCAAAGTGTGGTAAGAATCATTCGGGCGAGTGTCGTGCTTGAAAGGAAGGATGCTTTGGGTGTGGTCAGTCTGGTCACAGGTTGAAGGATTGTCCTTCTAAACAAAGTCAAGGAGGAAACAATGGTATAGCTCAGTCCACAACTTCAGCAACACCAACAGGTCGCCTGACTCAGTAGGATAACTCATTTGGTATAGGTGGTGGTCAGCGCCAGAAAAGGTTGTATGCTCTCCAGGCTCGCCAAGATCAGAAAGATTCTCCTGTTGTAGTCACTGGTACGTTATGAGTTTTTGATCTTGATGTTTATGCATTATTAGATCCAGGGGCTACTCTTTCTTTGTAACTCCTTATATAGCAATCAAATTCAGTTTTAGTCCAGAAACTCTCTCAGAGCCCTTCTCAGTCTGTACTCCAGTCGGTGACCCAGTTATAGCTAGACGGGTATACAAAAATTGCCCTGTCACAGTCTCCCAAAAAGTCAGCTCAGCAGATCTTGTAGAGTTAGAAATGGTAGACTTCGATATCATTCTAGGCATGGATTGGTTACATTCCTGTTATGCCTCAGTCGATTGTAGAACTAAGAATGTTCGCTTTCAGTTTCCAGACAAATCAATCTTAGAATAGAAGGGTAGTATCTTAGCGTCTATGGGTCGATTCATTTCTTACCTTAAGGCCAGAAAGATGATTTCTAAGGGGCTTCTCTATTATCTAGTTCGGGTTAAGAATTCAAGCTCTGAAACCCCAACTCTTGAGTCAGTCCCTATAGTTAATGAGTTCCTACAAGTGTTTCTAGAAGATCTTCCTGGAGTTCCTCCTGAGAGGGAAATCGAATTTGGAATTGATCTCCTTCCAGACACCCAACCTATTTCTATTCCTCCATACAGAATGGCTCCAGCTGAGCTTAAGGAATTGAAGGAGTAGTTGAAATACCTTCTAGATAAGAGATTCATCAGACCTAATATTTCCCCATGGGGTGCACCAGTATTGTTCGCGAAGAAGAAAGATGGTTCTCTCAGAATGTGCATCAATTATAGGAAGTTGAACAAGGTCACAATCAAGAATAAGTATCCCATCCCCAGGATTGATGACTTATTTGACCAACTTCAGGGTGCTAGTCATTTCTCAAAGATAGACCTCATATCTGGTTATCATTAGCTCAGAGTCAAAGATAGTGACATTCCCATGACAGCCTTCAGAACTTGGTATGGTCATTATGAATTTGTAGTTGACTAACCAATGCTCCTGCAACTTTCATGAATTTGATGAACGGAGTGTTCAAGCAGTATTTGGACTTATTCGTTATCGTATTTATTAATGATATCCTCATTTACTCTAGGAATGAGAAAGAACATGCGAATCTTTTGAGGGTTGTTCTGCAAACTCTCAAAGATCGTCAATTATTCGCTAAGTTCAGCAAGTGTGAGTTTTGGTTGCAATCCGTCGCTTTCCTTGGGCATATTGTGTCTAGTGAAGGGATATGAGTGGATTCACAGAAAATAGAAGAAGTGAAATAATGGCCCAGACCTACCTCTTCTACAGATATCAGAAGTTTCTTGGGTCTAGCGGGTTATTACAGAAGGATCGTGGAAGTATTTTTGTCCATAGCATGTCCATTGACTAAGTTGACTCAGAAAAAGGTCAAGTGGTCAGATGATTGTGAGAAAAGCTTCGCAAAACTAAAAACTAGGTTGACTACAACTCCTGTTTTGACTCTACCAGAGGATTCAGACAGTTATGTGATCTATTGTGATTCATCCAGAGTCGTCCTAGGTTGTGTATTGATGCAGCGAGGTAAGGTTATAGCTTATGCTTCTAGACAGCTTAAGGTGCATGAGAAGAACTATCCAACTCATGACCTCAAGCTACCAGCAGTGGTGTTTGCACCTAAGATTTGGAGATATTACTTGTATGGTGTCCATGTAGATGTGTTCACAGACCATAAGAGCCTTCAGTATGTGTTCACCCAGAAAGAGTTAAATCTTCACCAGAGAAGATGGCTTGAGTTCCTCAAGGATAATGACATGAGTGTGCATTACCATCCTGGTAAGGTCAATGTGGTAGAAGATGCTCTTAGCAGACTATGTATGGGTAGTGTAGCACATGTTGAGGAAGAAAGAAAGGATCTAGCAAAGGATGTTCACAGACTCGCTCGCTTAGGAGTTAGTCTTATGAGCCTATCAAATAGTGGTGTAACAGTTCAGAATAGGGTAGAATCTTCATTGGTTGTGTAGGTTAAGGAAAAGCAATACAATGATCCTATATTGCTTCAACTAAAGGGTGTAGTACATCAACAGAGAGTTGAGGTTTTCTCCCAAGGAGGAGATGGTGTGCTTGTTATCAGGATCGATTACGTGTCCCTAAGGTGGGTGAGTTGAGATAACAGATTCTTGCAGAAGCCTATAACTTCAGATACTCTATTCATCCAGGCACCACTAAGATGTACCGTGATATACGGGAAGTCTTTTGGTGGAATGGTATGAAAAGGGATATAGCGGATTTTGTGGCTAAGTGCCCTAATTGTCAGCAAGTGAAAGTAGAACATCAGAAACCAGGAGGTATAACTCAAGAGATCAATATTCCTACTTGGAAGTGGGAAGTTTTCAACATGGATTTCATCACAGGTTCACCTCGTACTCGCAGACAACATGAGTCCATTTGGGTGATTGTTGATAGAGTTACTAAGTCTGTGTTTTTTGGCTATCAAGACTACAGATTTGACGGAGGACTACACCAAGCTTTACATTAATAAGATAGTAAGGCTGCATAGGGTTCCTTTTTTTATCATCTCAGATAGAGGTCCTTAGTTTACCTCTCATTTCTAGAAGTCATTTCAGAAAGGTTTTGGTACTCAAGTTAATCTTAGCACAACATTTCATCCACAGACGGATGGTCAGGTAGAGAGTACCATTTAGACCTTAGAGGACATGTTGAGATCTTGTGTGATTGACTTCAAGGTTAGTTGGGATGATAACCTTCTTCTTATAGAATTCGCCTACAACAATAGTTACCATTTTAGCATTCAAATGGCCCATTATGAGGCATTGTATGGACGTAGAAGTAGATCTCCAGTTGGTTGGTTTGAAGTAGGTGAAGCAGCCTTGATAGGGCAAGATTCAGTTCATGATTCTATGGAGAAGGTGCAACTCATTAGAGATAGACTTAAGACATCCCAGAGTCGCCAGAAGTCCTATGCAGATGTAAGGAGAAGGGAACTAGAGTTCCAAGTTGATGATTGGGTTTTCCTGAAAGTACTGCCTATGAAAGGGGTGATGAGATTTAGAAATAAAGGGAAGCCCAGTCCTAGATATGTAGGCCCTTACAGGATCTTGAAAAGGGTTGGTAAAGTGGCTTATGAGTTAGAATTGCCAACAGAACTAGCAATAGTGCATCTGATTTTTCATATTTCGTTGTTGAAGAAGTGTGTGGGTGACCCAACATCTATAGTACCTTTAGAAAGTGTGGCTGTGAATGATAGTCTCACTTATGAACAGGTACCAGTTTAAATCCTTGATCGTCAGGTCCGTAGGTTGAGAATCAAAGAAGTCGATTCAGTCAAGGTTTTGTGGAGGAGTCAGTCTGTAGAGGGAGCTACTTGGGAAGCAGAAGCAGCCATGAAGGCCAAGTACCCTCACCTCTTCCCTTCCGATTTCATTCCATCTTGAGGTGATAGTTCCTTTTCAGTTTTCCTGTCATTCATGTGCAGTTTTAGTCGTAGCATCATGTTTCTTCAATTTGTACTTGCATTTTCAGCGTAATTGCATGTTCTTGGAACTTACTTCAGTCAGAAATCAGCTCCCAGTGTGTAGTGGTAGGGTTTGCATCTCTTTCCCTCAATTTCAGCTAGTTTAGCCTTCATTCGAGGACGAATATTCGCAAGGTGGAGATATTGTACCACCTAGAAAATCAGATCTAGAAAAAAATTGCAGAAACTTACCTGAACCAGTGAACCACGGCAGGGTTCACGGACCGTGATAGGGTCCACAGTCCGTTGACCTGCCCGTGGTCTGAAGTTAAACCCCACCGGGCCCAGACGTCAGACCACGGGAGCCTCCACGGGTCATGGTCTTGACGACGGACCGTGGTTGCGTCCGTAGTGTTGAACCAATAGGCCCCAAGCCTTTCCCTCAGACCCCCCTTCACCCAAGTAAGGACCACGAGGACCTTCATGGTCCGTGGTCCTGAAAATGGGACGTGAGGGCGTCCGTGAAGATCAACCAATAGGCCCCAGACTTGAGCCTCCAGACCTCAGCCCAAGTGAGGACCACGCGGACCTTCACGGTCCGTGGTCCTCCTCATGGGCCGTGGTAGGGGCTAGTGGACAGGACCCCCAGGACTAGTAGCCACTAGCCAAGGACCATGATCGGTCCCACGGTCCGTGAAAGTGGTTGTGGTCAGCCCCATCAGAATTTTATGTAAGGTTATTTCGGTCTTTTCCCATTTTCGTTGGGCACCTAAACTATGTCATTTAACCACTAAACAATGTGGTTTTGGTAAGTTTTAGCCTAGAAACATAACTAGAACTTACCTAAGTCAAATCATTCATCAAAACATAGAAATTTATAGCATAGAGAGAAGAAAGAGGCGACCAAACCCTAGTTCAAGAGCGCAGCTGTCACGACCTGGGAGCACCCCCTAGTCGTAACCGGCGTACTCAACCTCGAAGAGGTCTAATACAAGCCTCTTAGCATTCATTCATCGCATAGACACTAAAACCATAAGGAATTTAAAACTTTCTTTACCAAGAAAACATTGCATAAAAAAATAGC
>JAJOOO010001513.1:0-11312 GCA_029582685.1 Solanum piurae | reverse complement strand
GGACTCTAAAGAAGATTCGATTTTTTTCTCTCAAAATTATGTTTGATTTGGGAAGATGAATTGATTGGGGAATGAATTAGTGGAAATCCTAGTTGGCATCTTAGGTGGAGGAATTAGTCCCAAGTGGCTTGCCACATCATTAAAAAATTGGAAGTTAACTTTTGAGGGGTATTTGTGGTCTCTTGGGATAACGGCGGGGGTATTTTTGATCCCAAAATGTAACGGAGGGTATAAGTGATCTATTTCATATAGTTCAGGGGCAATTTTGACCCTTTTCCGAAATAATAATCATGAACACATTATTTACCTATCTTTATGTCTTAAACAGCAAAATGCCAAAAAATATAAAAGGGACAATGACATGAATTCCCACACCCTTTTCCACCTTTTTTTTTGGGTCAATTCAAACAAGATCGTGAGGTTCTAAGAGATTTATGGGTAATGTTTTGTTTTAATTAAGTCTAATATTATTGAAGCCTTAGAAATGTCAAATATAATAGACCGTGAATGCTTGAGGCAATAATAAATAGATCTCTAATATTATTCTTAAATGTTCCAGATTGAACACGTTATATTCATGTATTCAACAAGTTTAAAGCCTAACCAGCATGCTTGAATAATTTTAAAATTTAATCGTGATGAAAATAAATCATTATAATTATTAATCTTCAACGTGAAATTCTTAGTAAGTAAAAGTTATCAACTGACGTTAACTACGTCCCGTGTTAGTAAATGAGAAAAACAAATAGTTGTTACTTTTTTGCCAACCTAAATCAGAACATATATAGCTAAACATAAACATTGTCATAAATAATTTCAAAAAAATATCAATCTGTACTTTTTCCATGCAAAACAATATGATCCACTTGGTAATGTTTCTCTACTTTTTATGTAATTAATAAGTAACCTACAGTGATAATTTCGGCTGGTGGATTGTTAAGATTTTTAATATATATGTGGAAAAATCGGGAATTTGGCCAGAATGGTAACATAACATATTTCACACTATGTTATTTTACCTTTTTGAATATTTTTACTATTTTAACTTAATTACCTTTTAATTAAAAAATGGAAAAAAATCAGTTTATTTTAAAATAAAAAGGATATTATAGACTTTTAAAATTTCTGGTCAAATTCTGGCCAGATTTTCTGGTCATTTAGCATTATCCTCTATATATATAATGCGATTTGAAGTTATATATACTGAGTTATTGACAGAAGTATATAAAACGCAATTCAATTTATAATAGCTGATCAATTATTATTTTTTGAAAATTATTTTATTGCTCGTTATCAGCAATAAAATGATCTACTTATATCAGCATTTGTTATATTGCTCGTTACATAGAATTTAAACGCAAAAAAGTTATAGAAGTAAGTTCACTTTTTTGCTATTGTATACCCAAGAAAGAAATTAAAATAAAATAAAGCAAATAAAAAAAGAACCAATATACAATCTATCCCTCTTTCAAAAGCTTTACACAAAGCAAAACACATAGAATATCTAATTATCTATGCATCACTTAAACCAAAAAATTTAGGAATATTTTCTTGCATGTTATTGAAGTAATAAAATTGAACATATATATCGTTCGACCAGTTAATTACTTTATCTACATGATCGAAATATGCATACTATATTTATTATCAGTATATATGTAGTGTATATGAATATATATATACATGATATATTCTTAATTTTATACATATTTTATAAATTAGATGACTGAATATCGTAGACTCTCCGCAATTATCCCTATTATATATTAGAAAACAAGATGTTCTTTCTCGTGACCCAATGATCCCCAAGAAAAAACACCCTTTTGTCATCTCCAATAAATAGTTTGAAAAAAGAAGAAGTGAAATTAAAGTAGTATTAGTAGTAGAGAGCTTTATTTTTGTCTTTTTGACAAAGGCACTTTGGAAGAAAATGATGTTACATTATCCTTTCACTTAACATGATTGTGGATGCATCATTATCAAAATACTAAAATCATCATTTCACTTACTTATAAGTATTCATTGTCTCCTATTTTTGTGAAAAAATCCTTTTTGTCCAACTATAATCTTTCTCTATGCATGCGTGCTTCTATCATTATGGATCGAGTATATGGAAAAGGAAAAATCTTTTTTTGCCAGAATTTGATCAGAATGGTATTTTATCTATGTTATTTTATCTTTTTACACATTTTTATCATTTTAACTTTAATACATTTTAACTAAACAAATAGAAAAAAGATTAGTTTATTTTAAAATAAAAAAGATATTATTGGCCAAATTTTCTGGCCATTTAGCATTACCCATTATATATATACACACAACTTATACATTTACACACCAACCATCGTCAATGCACCTTTAATTATTATTTTTTATTTTTCATATTATGTTTGGTATTTGTATTGGAGTCCGACTAAATTTGAATTCGTGTCAAGAAATTCCACGTTCGGGGGGTAAAACTCTCCCAAACAAAGGTGACTCCGTACTAGGGGGACTCAAACCTAAAACATTTTATTAGGAATTAAAGAATATTTATCACTCCACCATAACTATTTAGTCAGCTCATACAATCAAGTGCATTAAAATGATACCCTCATTCATGAGAGTATTTTTTTTGTATAAGAGACCTTGACTGGTGGAGAAAGAGACATTTAGTAGCAATAAATTTTTATGTAAAAATATTTAGCGGTAATTGAGTTAATATTATTGTATTTAGAGTCCTTAAACTTTTAGTTGCATTTTATAGAATATTGATTATAAATACTCATATTATATAATTGTTGTTAATTATGATATAGCAACAATTATATTATTGTCAATTGCCACTAAAATTCTTTATTTGTTATAATGCTTTTGGTTAATTTGTCTTAATTTTCTTATAATTTTATCTTATTTTAAAGAAAGGATAATAAAGGGTTTATAATTCTTTCAAAAACAAATTCATGATATTTCAAAAAAAGGTAAGTCTTATAAACACATAATTCAGTAAAAGGTCTTTTTATTTAGGTATAGTCCAGCAGTTAGAAATTATTAGATTAACTGTAGTAATTAGTAGCCTAACAAAAACTATATAATTAGGTATATCCAGAGATAAAGCTTCATAAAATTAAATTGATATTATGGGACCAATAAAAGATCCCAAATGCCTTTATTTTCACGAAAAGATTGTAGATTGGCGATATCATTAAAGGGTAAATGTACTATACTTATTTTCCTTTTGAAGAGGAAGGATCGATATAAAGGTAAATATTTTATCTGCATTGAGTGTTTATAGCAAATTATATAAATTCAATATAATCCTAGGATGTAACAAAAGGTTTTGTAAATGCATATTAATTAATCATTGTTAATTTTTATAAAAGCTTATGATGTACAAACACAATCATTTGTTTATTTGCTTGATGCAAATATCGGGAGTGAATAAATTTGTATCGACATATGATCACAACAATATTTTGGTCTCAATTTTAAACTAGTCGATTATTCATGTTATTGAATCAATTTTCAACATCTATTTTGTTACACTTTGGACCAGGGGCTAATCAATTTTTAAGACAAAGGTTCTCTAGAATTATGAGTTCTCTATATCCCACACTTATGTTCATTGCCATATAATATGTCAAAAGAGAAATAAAAGAGACTCATCTCATACGTGGCATAAATACATGAGAATTGTTTTAGATCATTAATTTTATCCTGAAGCTTTAAGACATCATCTTGATACTTATATCTCCTCATAATTAAAACATCTCGTCTTGTACCTGAATCTCTTAAAATATTAGTAATTTTCATTTTTTAACTTTGTCACCCTTACTTTCAAGCATCACGATGCCACGTACGTATGAACCGATGCATTTGAAAGATAATTAACTAGAAGATGATCAAACCATATAATAAAATTGAAATCAAACTTTCCCTCTTTGTATGACTTTAATCACTCAAATTAGGAGATGATAATCCTGTTTAATTAGTGGCAAAATTCATTTTGTTACATGAAAATGACACGTGGCAAATTTATAGACGTTGATTAAAGTTTTGGAGTACCCCAAAAGAGGAGACAAGCAACTCTACACAACTGCAGCTATTTTACCCTTTAGGTAAGGCTGACAAAAAGAACCATGGCCAACAAATATCTTTTCTTTTTCAAAAAGTGGCATTTTATTAAAAAGAAAATTTCTCCCTAGAAATTTCATTTCTGTAATTCACTAAATTTTTCTTACTTTTGCAAAAGCTTTTTTTAAAAAAAACACTAACTTGAATGATGTATCACTAATAAATGAACTTTTCTTGATTGGTCATGCAGATCTATATATAGATTCTTCTTTCCTAAAAAAACTCTGAGAGGATTTTAAGTATAAAGATTAAATCTTTTAATTTTTAGTACTCTGAAATATGAGACTTCTGATTAAGATGAAAGAGTATTTTATCTCTTTATTGCAATCTTCGTTGGTAAAGCAAAAGCATTTTCCATCACAGACAAATGAACTTTCTTATGTTCACGGCCTAAATATTCTTTAGTAGATATAATGTAGAAATAATTTTATGACAAGTTATGATTTATAAATTATGTTTCTTTGATGTTATTTATATTTATATACATATGATTACACTATTATATATAGTAGCGAAACGAATTAATAATCCTACAAACGGTATGTTTTAGATTATTCAAAAAGTAACTAGAGTTTAGGAGAAAATCAAATTAATAAACTAATTATAATTAGCACTCCTCATAACTGGACACAAGTTAATATATAATCATTTTCCAACCATTATTAACCATGAAAAAGAGTGATATATAGTGTATTAACAAAATCATCCCTTTTTTTAAAAACAAAAAAAGTATTATATTATTCACAAGAAAAAAGTAAATTTAAGGACTAAAATAAGGCACATGTGAAACTTTAGGGTATCAAAATGTTAAAAAGTGCATATTCACTTTCTCATAGAGATGAGATTGAAATAGAAGCTTTTTTTCTTCTCTTATCTATAAATCACAAAGTGACTTTTAAGAGTACTTACTAAACTTTTTTTTAGCTTAATAGATTCTCTTCTTTTTCACAAGAGAAAAAAGCATTCTTCTGATGTTTAGTGAGTGGTAATATATTAACAGCTTTTTATGAAAGAATCTATCTACATATCTTCCAAGCTTTTTACATTTTATTTTGATATTGCTTTTACCTTCTCCAAGTGGATTTTTGCCTTTTGATGTTTACTAGAATGAAGAGTAATATTAGAGGTAATTTACATATGAATTGCATTGCTTTAAGCAACAAGAGGGGAGGGGGGGGGGTGAACTTTTTTATTGGATGTCTATACTTTGGAGGAGCAAAAGTAGCCCATAATAATATGACCCATCTTTAAATTTAAACTGATTAATAACTTGTCTATTTATTACGTAACTCAATTCAGTTTGTTCTGCTTAAATCTTACATATTTAAGAGTTAGCTAATTAAACAATGAGAAATTCTATAAAAATATTTTCAAAAAATAATTTTGATATATTATATATAAAAATAATGAAAAAGATTTTATTATTAATTATTTTGGTAATTAAATAAAATATAAGAAAATAAAAACTTGGTAAAGGTTGTGTAGGTTGGGGTGTTGGGCTGGATCATTATTTAACCAATCTCACCCCAATTAATTTTTGGGCAGGTTTTTCCAATAATTCTTCTATCTAACTAAATTTGTTAATTTTGGTCCATTTAATTCTTTTTTTTCATTTTCTTTTTCACCCTTAGGTCCATTCAATTCAACTCATCAAAAGTTGGATTGAAATGTAGCGCAAATTTAATTATTTATGAAAAATCTTATAAAAATATTTAAAAGACATTATTTTATATAATATATATTGTCATGATTTAGAAAAATATTAGATAATAAATAAATTATAAAAATATAGATAAAGAAATTTAATATTGGTAAGAGTTAGGGAATTGAATTTTATCCAAGTTGGGGGTTACCCTTACCTTACTGGTTCATCAGTTCTACATGCAGATTACACTAATGTTATTTAGATCGCCAACAACCCCGCTCATCATGAGAACACGAAGCATATTGATATAGACTGTCACAATATATACGAGAGCTTATTTTTTATAAGACTCTAACTATTTGACGAGTATCCTCCACCGTCAATTGATTAATATATTCACCAAATATTAATTTGTGACCCCTAACAAAATTGATTAACGTTTCTAAACAAAAATTAGAACTTCAAATTTTAATCCTAATTCCGTCTCTATTATACTCGCCACTCTACATACTAAAGAGGATCATTGAAGTGCACGATTACACTCTAGTACTCTACTAATTAAAGTCTACATCTTTCACATTATACTAATTAATTGTAGCCTAAAATATTCCATTATCCCAACACAACAACCACCAAGGCATAGAAGAAACATTTACCCATCCACTCCTTTTTACTACTCCAAATAAATTATTTTCTTACTTGTCTATTTTAATAAACGTAATTATTTTTCAAATAATATAATTAAATTTAGATTTTCAAACATAGTTAATGTGTATATCTTGATTAAAACGAATGTTTAACAGTAGTTAACACTAACAATATTTTAAGAAGGCCGGAATACATATAACCAATACTGAACCAGTAAAAAAGAACGGATATATAATATTGTTCAATCATCCAAGCTTAGCCCAAGTTCAAATGTCAATATTAGGGTGTTAATTAGCCTCAGAAATCTCTAATATATATATATATATTCTTGACAGTGACAGTTATCTTTGACTGGATCGAAGAGGAGACTTTGTGGAGGAATATTACGTGAGTGGGTGCGGGGTTGTTGTGGGGTGGGGGGTGAGAATCATTTAGACTAGAAAAAGAAAAAAAAATGTAAAAAAAAAATTAAAAAAATAAAGGGGGTGGTTTGTCAATTTCAAGAAAGTAATCATACTTGTATTGACTCATGCAGTAGATGTAGCATGTTGAAAAATAAAAAGAAGAAGATATATCTATGGCCAAACACATATACAGCCCTCTTTAATTTATTCATATTTTTCATTTTGACACTTTAATTTAGTCTTGTTCCATTTTAATCCTTAAATTCTATGTTTTATGTACCATTTTAACACAAAATATTATTTTTATGATTTCTTTATTTTTATATATATTCTTCAATTGCAACTTCTTATTTTAAATCGATATGTGTCAGTTAATTTTAGTTAAAAAATTAAAAATTAACAAAAAATAATTCTTTTTAAAAAATAATAATTTCTTTTTAAGAGTGTTATATATTTTTGTGTGAAAAATAACCGACGAAATTGTGTTGGTTTTCTTTCTTTAAAATCACCGACAATCTAACAAAGTCAGTCGAGTTTTAACATTGTTTAGCAGTGTTATTAGCAATGAACAAGAGTTTTTTTTTAGTAGTGTTATTAACAAAGTCAGTCGAGTTTTTTTGAAGATGAGTTTTTTTATTCGTATTGATTTATATTAAAACTTAAAAGTGAGTATTTGCGTTAAATTTAGATAGCCTAGATGATAAGAAACAATAAACAGTAGTGTTATTTAATTTAATTGAATGTTTAAGAAAGAAAATCAAAGAACTTTCGTCAATTTATTTTCATGCAAAAATACAGAGAAATATCAAAAAATAATATTATTGTTTGAAATTTTTTATGTAATGTTTAATTTTTTTACGAAAATAACAGCCACACGTCTATTTTTAAAAAATAAGAAATTGCAATTGAAGAACATCAATAAAAACAAATCATAAAAATTAGTATAAGTGTTTAAATGATACAAAAAAAATGGATTTTAAGGGTTAAAATAGAACAAGGCTAAGCTGGAGTGCCAAAATAAAAAATGAGGACAAGTTTGAGGGGTTGTGTATGTGTTTGGCCTATATCTATATACTGGCATGTTGGAAAAGAGATATATTGTATGCATCAATTTTTATTTATTTGTCTTCCTTTTTTAAATCCGTTTTAAATATTTATGTCTTTTTTTAGGGAATATTTTATTTTCAATTTTTTTATATAACATACTTATGATCACAATATTAAAAGTATTTTGGTGCATTTCACATAATTTTACTTTGAAAAATCATAAATATTTTTTATATTTCATGTACAGTTAAAATTAGACAGAGGAACTAAAACAAAGAATCATAATATATATATACTTCCTCATCTTTACTTGTCCATTATCTTTGTTAAGAAACAACAAAAAAAGAGTAATTTTACTACTATAACATTCTAATTAATTATAAGTCACCTAAATGTTATAAAATAAATAGTATTTAATAATAAACATAAAATAGACATAAAATAAAATATTATCTCTTGATTTTTCAAATTGACTAATTTAATATATGACTGTAACTGACATTTATGTCCCTTTTAACGCTTTGGGTTTGCATCAAACACTTAAATTTTTATATAGCTAAACAAATAGACACATATATTATGTTTAACATTTTATATAACATTACGTAGAATGCGCAAATCCATTTTTTTTATTATATATAAATTTAATTATCTGCTAATGTATATCTAAAATTAAAAAATATAATCCAAAATATCAATTATTTTAAAATTTAATATATTGAACAAGTAAAGACGGACGGTGAAATAGTTGGTAGCATGGGAAGTGAAGCCTATGGAATATTGGAAGAATAAAGAGAATTAAGGCAGCTATCCCTAGTCAAATTCTGACAATAAAAGAATGTCTAATAAGCATGCCGACAAACATAGCCTTCCAAAAACTTTATTACATCTTAATAGTAAAAATTATAATAATCACTTTATTAATTCAATTTATATTTGAAAATTAATATTTACACGCATGCATTACTGCACCATGAAGCAAGTAATAATATTATTCAAAAATACATAAGGGATTATTATAAATAAGCTAATTAATATAATATATGATCTTTAAAACATCAACTATATATAACCAGTGCTTGCCATGTGTGATGTAAAAAAAATACAAATACTTGGTGAAAATAATATTGTCAAATGACAATATTTGTCACATCTGAGCTTATGCTTAATGTTTATTTATTTCTTATATTATATTCTAATGTTGTTTGTTTTAAGGAGAAAATCATTCCACATGATAAAGACTGATCAAGGCAATTAATTACTTAAATTGGCTAAAGTATCTTTTAAAAATAATAATTTGAATTTGATTAATCAATTAATTAACATCAATTTTGTGTTTGATCAAAATTTTATTAGAAAAAATAATATTTTATTCTGCTATTAACTAAAAATACTTATCATTTCTTAAAAACTTGATCAAATACCTAAATATTTAAAAATGAATATTTTTAAAAATAATTTATTTATTTTTACTTTCGAAATAATATGGACATTTTGGCTATAAAATAAGAATATTTCTTAATGTAATTAAGTATGTACTTGCCATCCAATGCCAATAAATAAGTACACGCTTGATCCAATTACAAGTGCGACACCAAAAAGTGAATGCAATTGTTGGACTGGTATATTTGGTATAGACATGCAACAAATCATAGAATTTAAGTTGATTGTGCATTTAGTTTAAGGAAGAAAAGAACAAAAAAAAAAAAACATATATGGAAAAGAAAATTCAAAAGTAAATACTTGTATAAATGAAATAGGGTCAGGTACATTAACTTTGTGATTTAGAATTGATATATCTTTGTTATAAAAATAATTCTACAAGACAAATACAATAATCTCTATTAAAATTTTGGAGGCTACTCTACTATAAACAATCACTCATACATGTATAAAAAGTGAAATATTTCCTCGAAGAGACATCTTGAAATCACACAAATTCTTGAGATTTTCATAAAAGAGATCAAGACATTAAATAATCTAAGGAAGGAAAAAGGTTATACTCACAAATATTCATCAATAAAATTTTTGTTTCATCATTTATTTTTCAATCACTTTAAATTTGTTGCAAACAATGCTAAACACACTTGTTAAAAGTGGAAACCCAATGTATCCTATTTGTTACGCACGCAAATACTAAGTATTCCGATATTACATATTATGTGTGCGAATATCAGTACGTCTCGTAATTAAGTAAAATCTCGTTATTTTTCATAAATCTGAATACAAATAACGCTATTTACGAAATTTTTCGAAGGGGGTCCACCACACGCACGACACTCACTTAGGGAAACGTTTTTCCTAGGAAACTCCACCATGGCAACCCCACAAAACACTAGAACTTCTCAAATATCCCTCCCCTTTGTCCACAACCACAATGTGCCTTTGCTCTTATCTAAAACCCACCCCAATATTAAAATTAATAAAAAGCTAACCAAAACTTAGAAACCAAACAAAAACAGCCCATTTATGGTTTCAACATCAATTTTAACCTTATTTGGTATTAATGGATTCCCTTTAGACGTGGCTTAATGTATCTTTACACATACGCAAACGAACGTGACCAGATTCAGAATTTAAAATTTATATTTATCCAGAGTCAAGAATATTAGGTTGATGGTTTTTTTTTTTGCATCTTTTTTGAGAAGTTTAATTTGACTTTTCTTAAGGAAAATTGTGTAATTTATATATCCACTAGTAATTTCTCCTATTCCTTCTTCATTTTTATATATATTACCCTTATTTAGAAGTGGCACTTAAAAAGGACCAACACTGCATCTGCTCATTGTACTAAAGGCAGTACTAATTGTACATTTAAAAGGACCAACACTGCATCTGCTGATTGTACTAAATGCAGTACTAATTGTACATTTAGAAATTGTACATTTACAGGACCAACACTGCATCTTCTCATTGTACTAAAGGTAGTACTAATTGTACATCAATAAAGCCCTCTCTCATTTTCCTTTCACTTTCTCTAGGAGTTTCTCAAATTTCTAACCCTAATTTCTCTCCCTCTCAACTCTTCTTTCGACTTCTGAACTCTTCAATGGCGAATCGAGTTGTTCTTTACTCTTTTCTGTTTCTCTACATCTCTCTGAAGGTTTGCTGAAGGTTTCTGTTTGTCTCGGACGACCTGCGCAGGTTCTTCTTCATGGTTTAAGCGAAATTTCAATGGCGACTCTATGTCTTCTTTATTGTTTGTTGTTTGTCTACAGCCTTTAAATCTGTCACTGAAGCTTTGCTCAAGATTTCTGTTTCTCTCCCTAATTTCTCTCCCTCTTAAGTCTTCTTTCTACTTGTGAACTCTTCAATGGCGAATCCATCTGTTCTTTTGTGTTTTTGGTTTGTCTAGAGCTTTCAATTTCTCTCTCAAGGTTTGCTGAAGATTTCTGTTTGTGTCGGACGACCTGCGCAGGTACTTCTTCATCCTTTAAGCGAAATTTCAATGGCGA
>JAJOOO010001512.1:0-71328 GCA_029582685.1 Solanum piurae | reverse complement strand
ATATATATATATATATATATATATATATATATATATATATATATATCAGATAACAAAACAAGCATTATTCTTATAATATGCAAAATCAACATAAACTACAAATAAAAAGGTCAACAACTAAACACTCATATAGGTAACCACACCATCCAATCCAATACATATTTGGCCAATACATGATAAATGCAAAAAGTTCTGGAATTTTTTCAGCGGTTATCCAGTGGAACCCCGTGGATACTATAGAACCCTGTTAGAGCTCGTCAAAAGTAAAAGGAACTCATAGTTTAGTCGGCGAGCCATTGGAGATTATCAACAATTCCAAAGTAATATAAACCAAAATTTGAGTCTACGGGTCGCTGAAGCTTATAGAAATCTTCTTTATAAGGTGAAAATGGGATAATTTCCTGCCAAAAAAAATTTCCATCAGTAAAATCAGCATAAAACAATTAATCCCACTACCAAGGAGCTAAAAATCATTAGAAAGAGTAGTCTACTCAAAATGTTCTACAAAACTTCTTCTGTTTAAAAAATATTATGTGAATGTTCTATGAATATGCTTCCACATCAAATGTAATCTAGTCATCATGTAACACCTCGAAAACCAGAGCTAGACAAAAATTGCAGAACTTACCTGAAACAGTGAACCACGGCAGGGTTCACGGACCGTGATAGGGTCCACGGTCCGTTGAATTACCTGTGTTCTTGACTTGGATCCTACCAGGCACAGACATCAGACCATGGGACCCTTCATGGGCCGTGGTGGCGCCTGTTGAGCTGAGGTAGTAGCCTTCCTAGCCTAGCCCTCAGACACCCATAGACCAAGTAAGGACCAAGGGAACCTTCATGGTCCGTGGTCCTGAAGACGGGTCGTGGGGGAGTCCGTGGAGCCTAACTAGTAGCACCCAAGAACTGAGCCTCCAGACCTCAGCCTAAGTGAGGACCACGGGGACCTTCACAGTCTGTGGTCTTCCAGACGGGCCGTGGTAGGGGCTCGTGGATCAAACCCAGAACCCTCAGACCACCGGTCCAGGTGAGGACCACGGGGACCATCACGGTCTTTGGTCCCTCACACGGTCCATAAAAGTTGCCATGGTCGGCCCGTCTGATTTTTAAGTAGGGTTATTTCGGTCTTTTCCCCTATTCGTTGGACACCTAAACTACATGGTTTTGGTTAGTTTTAGCCTAGAAACAAAACTAGAACTTACCTAAGTCAGATCTTACATCAAAAACTTAGAAATTTAGAAGCGTAAGAAGGGAAAGAGGCGACCAACCCTATTTCAAGAATGCATTAAGGTTCCATCAGTTTTAGCCCTGAAATTGAAATATTTCTCCGTGGAATTCATCACCAGGTATGTGGGATTTTTCTTGTGGATTTCTTTCGCCCATTAGGTCTCCAGATTTCTGTAAAATTCTTGATTCCCTATTATCAACTAGACCTAGGGTTTCTACAACTTCAGCAGATTGTCACGAATTAGTTTTTTAAATGTTCCAAATCAGTTTGTAATGTTATTACTTCATTTATTGCATGAATTTCAGAATCTTAGTTATGTATTTCCTTAGTTTTTGAATTAGACATGCTAGGTCAGATATTTCAGTATTTCAGATATACATGCCTCAGTCTTGAATGTGTCATTATTAGTATATTAATGTGCATTCTCAGTTTGCATGTCAGTTTTGAGCTATCCAGTATATTACAAAAATTTAGTAATTATGTGTTAATCATTTAATCTATTGGGAGTAGAAAAATACCGAGTTAGACTAGGTTCAGTCACCCATATAGTCCCAGAACTACGAGCCACGTAGATTGTAAGTCCACTTTGTGTGCATCATTTTAGTGATCACGCCAGCATGCCTCTATACCCCCGGTTGGGTATATTGGGTCCTCTCGATGGGGCGTCTACATCGGACTCCATATTTAGCTCATGTGGTTTTATTATAGGTTATTAGTAGCTCTCATAGTCTAGTCAGACTCCATTGCATTGATAATTTATCAGTATATTCAGTATTTCAGTCTTAGCATGTTATACATTGGTCATTGCATTCAGTTAGCTCAGCATTCAGTATTCATATCATGTTCAGATTATATTATTGTTTTATTGATTGTTCACTTATATGTTTATTTCAACTTTACTCTATCTTGCATGCGCAGTACCTTTCAAGTACTGACGCATACTCTACGCTACATCTTCTCATGATGTAGGTTTAGTTCCTCAATAGTCAGATCACGTATAGATCGATTCCCAATATCTAGTTTCGCAGCTACAGTGGTGAGTCCTCATTCTTCGAGGACAATAGTCATGTTAACTTTCATTTTTTAGTCTTTAGTTTCAGTTTTGTTAGACTTAGTTGGGGACTGTCCCAACACTTCTAGTCAGTTAGAGGCTATTTTCAGACATAGTTAGATTCAGCTTAGTATTTGAGTTTGGTATTTCTTTTGTATTAAACTCTAACTTTTGATATATTCAGTTTTAGTAAATGGGTATTCCCTATCATTTCAGACTTTCATTATTATTTAGCTTCTGCATTAGATTATTATTCTTTGTATGCTAATGTTATGCCAGCAGGGTTAGCTTGGGGTCACTTGTGATCCTAGGTCCCGTGTTCGCGTCTCGAGGGTAGCTTGGGGCGTGACAAACATGGTATTAGAGCAATAGGTTTATAAGTCCTAGGATGTATAAAATGCATATACGAAGGCAAGTTAAAAGAATGAGAAAAGAGATAATTCACAAAAATTTCCAAAACAAACAATAGATTTATTAACCCCTAAATGTGCGCACGAGCTTTTGAGCCAAGCTCCAACATGAATCAATCAAAACAGACCTCAACTTCTATCAAAATCACCAAATTACAAATCCCAAAAGTGAGACATCCAAGTTGCAAACCTCTCTTTTAAAAGGCTACAGTGCCATCTATTTTGGCCTTTGCTTTCATGGAGGCCTCCACACAAATGTGGGTATATGCAAAGCTGACCTTCTCCAAACATAGCACGAAGCCCTTGAACATAAAGTCTAAGTAGTCTACACCTTCGCGAATGCAGCCAAAGGCTCGCATATACGAAGGCAAGAAGGATTGACCCTCCACGAATACAGCCAAAAACCATGCAAACATAGAGCTCTTAAAAGTCAGGTATGCGTGAATGTGGCCAAATCCCCACATTCACGAATAAGATAACAATGTTGTACAAGCGACACCTTATCAATAACTTCACCAAAAAAGAAAATTCACTCTTGTGAGCCTGAATTTCATTTAAAATCCCATCAATCCAAATAAAATATGATACCATACTTAAAACAACATTCCAAACTCAACAAAATTAATGAAATAACCAACTAAGGTTGTCTTGTCATAATGTTAACCAAAGTGAACACTTATAAAGAATTACCTAAAAAGTTCTAAATTCCACATAATTATATTGGCTACCTGGGAACCGAAGTTCAAAAGCTAACTACACTTAATGAGGATGCAGCTGCATCCAGGGTCAAGTTCACCAAACTTCCTACAACTATTGAGAAAGGCAAAGGCAAAGAAAAGGTACATGTGTCACCGGAGGTCAGCTCTGATAGTGACGGGATCTATGCTACTCACCTCACTACTTCTGAGAATGAGAGTGAGCACTAGGAGCCTCTGCCTATAGCTTCTGATGATGATGATGATCTAGTAGAAGTACGAAAGGCAAAGTTGCGGTCTAAAAGGAGGAATCATCCCTCTAGGATCAAGAATCCTCAGCCCACCACCACTTCTCCTCCAGTTCCAGCACAGGCAGTGGTGCTTGCACCACCAATTCAGGGTCCTCTCCCCAAGTCTATGAACAGATTAAAGACTGAGGGGCTGAGGACAATTATTGATGAGAAGCAGATGTCCACGGATGGGGTTATTGATAAGTACCCAGAGATTATGATTTGTTTGAAGTCACATAATTTCTAGATCTTCAAAAAGCCCTGTGGCCTATATATTCCAAATCGGTTCCAAGAGTTCTACAGTTCTTATAGGGCCTTGATACCACAGAGGAAGAAGCAGGCAACATCATTCAAACCGATTGACTTTGTAGTTGTTCGGTGAAAGAAGGTCAAGTGTGACAGTGAAGTTACTAATGCTGTCCTAGAATGTTTTGATGACAGTGATGACGAGTTCCAGTATCTAATTAGGACAAAGACTCTGGAAAATATGAAGAAATGGTTGGCCCCGCTCATATCAGATGGTACTCCAAATTGGTTGGAGATTGGAGCACCGATTGAAATAAAGATCTCAACATAGTTGCCCGGTTCTAGTTTGGCTTCATCAGCAAACCTATCATGCCTTCCTATAATGAGTCAATCCTCTACCTAGACAAGGTAGTCGTCTGGGTTGCATCATCGAGGAGACAAGGATAAATTTGGGGATCACTATAGCACAGGAGATGGTCATGAGGGTCATGCAACAACATATTTCACTTCCCTTCTCGGTGTTGATCACTGATCTATGAAATGGGATCAAGTTCTAAGAGATTCAAAGAAGGATGTGGAAGTGATTCCCACATCCTTTACTGATATCCGGAGGATTGAGGTAGAGTATTTGAAAGATGAGGAAGAGAAGAAGAAGAAGGCAGCCCCGGTGGATTCTTCCCCAGTTGTGGACACAGACTTATCACCTGCAGAGGCATCTTTGCCTACTTTGGCCCTGGGCCTTCACGTACCTCTAGTGTTGTTCCTTATGACATCCCTAGTTCTTATGTTGGTGCACTGCCTCCTAGACATGTTGTTGTTGTTGTCTCCTAGACCCCGCTCACTTAGGTTGCAATACTTCGAATGGGGAAGCCTGCCCATTCTGCCGATCATCGTGCTGCCAGACTTGAGGCCTCCACCCCGGTCATGATTTTGATTGCCCTGGCTGATGTTGTGACACCATTGAGCACTACCATTGATGCCCTTGCGGCCAGGATAACGGTGTGTGAGAGTGGCCAAGGAGCCACTGAGGAGGTGACATCTTTAAAGGTTGATATTGTTGTGTTGAAGAGTGATGTGGATCAACTGAAATCCACCGACATGTCCATGATTTTCGGGACGGTGGAGATCCCAGATGTACCTGATATGCCTCCGGGTACCACCAGAGATGAGGTTAGAGTTGAGGAGACAACTAATCCTGAGTCTGAGGCGGAGACGGATGAGGAGATTCCTGAGGGAGCTGAGGAAGCTTCATATGAGCGCCTTACTGAGACTGAGGAGGCCATGATAGAAGCAGTTGTGCAGGCTTCTTTGGCGGATACACCCTTGGTTGATCCTAGTGCAACTACTGTTCCTTGTGAGTTGACTCCGGGCACTGATGCCCAAGTCCAGATTGATGCACCGGGTACCTGATGCCCAGACAGATGGAGTGACTGAGTAGACCGGATCCCTTCTTTACCTCCCTCTCTGTCTTCATTTTTAACTTTTGGATTATTTTAATTGCATTTGAGGACAAATGATTTTTATTTGGGATGGGGTGAGGCCCACCTTTTGTGACCTTTTGTGTATATATTTGGGTTTTGAGCTATAATTGTGTGTTACACTATTTTTGTAGATGATTGAGCTTGTGGCTCCTTATTTTTAATTGCAAATGATGTTTGGACCCTTCCGGAAAAATTGTGGCACCTCTTGTTTGTGTTGAATGTGTTTGTACTCTTACAAATTTGAGTATCGATTATTATTAATACCGATGACTTGAATAGTGCTCATAATCGAACAAAAATGAATGTGCGTTTACGATGAGACCAAATGAAGTTGCATCGACATTATGTGAACATTTTGCATCTAGTTGTGACTAGCCAAGTATCGAATTGAGTCTCTTGTGATGAATATTGCACATTAGAGAAAGTGTGGAGTCTTGTTTGACATTGGTGTCAATGCCTTATGTATTGAGCTTACCGTGAACCGTGTGTGATGACACCTAGAATTTGCCCCGTTGGTCTGGTTTGCTAAGTGATACAATCTTTTGATATGATCTTAGGCAATTTTGAAGAGTGTGAAACAATTTGACATTATACCTTTTTTGTGGCCTACCTTGTGAGTGTGTGAACTTTGTTTGAACACCCTTTGAGCCTTAACCTTTTCTTGAAAGAAACTTGATGAAATTGTGACCTTTCTTGATCCATTACCCATAATTCTCATGATTTGTGGTTTATGTTAATAGCCAAATTAGGCAAAAAGCCTAAGTTGGGGGTGTCGTGAAAAGAGAAGTTAAATCAAGAAGTGGAAGAAAGTCCCCTTTGACCCATGGTTTTTAGAAAAATGGAACCCCTCCATATAAAAAAAAGAGAAAAAGAAGAAAAGAATGAAAAAGTTGTGGAATACAGTTTTGAAAATGCAAGAAGAAAATGGGGTTTCCAACAATCCATGAAAAGTGAATAATGGGGTGACTTATGAGCACTAATGAAAATGATGAAGAAGAGGAAAGAAAATGTTGTTCACACCACATTTCATGAGAATTACAACCATTGAGCCTAAATGACCATACCTTTGCACTCAACCCTATTACAAGCCTTGGAAAGACCTTTTTTATCTTTAGTGAGTTGAAACAAGGGTTGATTGGAAAATATAGGCAAACCTATGGGTGAAATCATGCATTGTGTTCGTCTTTGTGAGTTTGAGCATTGCATTTCCTTTTGGAATTTTAAATTGTAAACTATTGTGTGTGAATATGGAATCATTATTTGTGTGAAGGCATTTGAATACCTTTGTTGAGCTTGAACTTGCATTTGAAGCAAGTATTTTGAGCTTGAGATTCTTTGGTAATGGTTAGTCACAACTTGAATCTTTGAGTGCACAATTGATCCTTGCATGAGTAAGTAGAGTCTTTTTGTGTGCATTCATGATTGAGTTTTGTGTAGCATTGTTTGAGACATCCTTTTTGAACTGCTGAACTTGAGTTTTACTTGAGGACAAGCAAAAGTTTAAGTTGGAGGTGTTGATGAGTCAACCATTTGGACTCATTCAGGGCTTCATTTTAATAGATTTAGTGTCCTCAAATGCATATTTTGAGCTAATAACTGATGTAAATCCTTGATTTTTAGGTATTTTGATTGAGGAACAAAGCATGGACACTAATGACCAAAAAGGAACAAGGCAGCTGAAAGAACGAAGAAAAGAAGGCCTGAGGATCGCATAATCCATTGGGCGAGTCGCCGAATGGCCATTGTCTCGCCTAATGTTCTAGTTTGCCAAGCCCTGAAGGAGAAAATCAAATCGGCGATAGAAAGGAGCAGTCAACGAGTCACTGAACGATTCCTCGATGCAGTGCTATAGCGCCCAAAGTTTCAGAACATCAAGATGCTGAAGGCCAATACAAAAAGCCGAAAAAATTAACAAAAGGGCGGATCACCGAGTGGATCAGCGATCCTGACTTTTTTCGGTGAATGGTCCTACGCAACACATTATTAGCAACTATAAATACGTTTTTAAATTCTTAGTTTAGTATCAGTCTTTTAAAATCCATTTTAGAATCTATCATTAATATTATTTAGTTTTCAAGTTTGAGAGCTTAGAAATGAGTTTAGAGACAATTTTTCCTTAGCTTTGAAGATTTCCATTTCTGATAAATTGGAAGTGGGTTCTGAAGATTCTTCATTTTAGACCTTTGTAAAAACAATATTAATCTTACCCAGTTGATGGAAACACAATTTGGTAACGTTTTTACCATTTTATGATGTCTAGCTAATACCCCAATTCTTGGTGTGTGATTATGTGATTATGGGTTGATTTAGCTGCTGGGTATTGTTAATTGATAGTGTAAATGTTTTCTAAAAGTGATTTCATTCAGTAATTGTGGCACAATCTAAAGGGTTGTAGTTGCAAATGCAACTTTACCTTCGTATTTTTGGCTTGCTCGAGAGAGAGGTTTTAAAACCAAGATTACTGATTCGATGGTCTGTGGGTATTGGGTTGTCATGGGTTCAACTCGAGAGAGTGAACCCTAAACCCTTTTCCACAGATTCAACTCGAGAGAGTGAATGGACTAAAGCGTAGGCTGTTCTTAATTGTTGCTTATTAGTGTTCGAGAGAAACAAATTTGATTCGGGGTAAATTGTTCGAGAGAAAGTTTACCCCCACTAAAGTCTAGCTTATTCAATAATTTACAGCTATTCACTATTAATTGTAATCACCCATTTATCTACCTTAGCCCATAATCCAATTACATCCAAAGAACCCGTCTCTATATTTGTTATTTTTGTATTATTTGTTGTTGTAGCTGATAATTGACACCAAACCCCCTATTATTTTACACTTGTGTCACCCCAAACTTGACCAATGCTTTTATTTGCAAATGTTTTTATCTATGATTGACTTGAGCATATTCATGCTTTCCTATTAATTCTCAAATACGTACCACTCCATTGGCACTCGACCCCAACTCACTTAGTTGGGTTATATTACTACTTAACGATCGTTGACGCTTAGTATTGGCTTAAGTGTCTTTCATAATGTTAATCAAATCAACTACAAGTGGAAGAATAACACAAGCATACATAAACATCAAATTAATTGAAATGTTTGTAAAATAGTTTACCGAATCTCAAAACTTTGCTAAATAAACTGAGTATCAAACATAAGTTTTAAATAAAACATCTGAAACTGAAATACTCTCCAAAACTGTCTATCTATGAAGCCTCTAATGTATACAAGGATGAGTGTTGGGACAAGACCTGCGACTCCTCAAGAGAACTACTAGTAACAACTCATAAAAATGTGAGTCCTCCGGAAGTAATGAAGTCTCACTCAAAAGATGATGAGCGGATGAAGTTCTATCAACGGAATCTTGTTGAGGATCTAAGAACCTGTATTGGCATAATTGAAAGATGTAGGTCGAATGAAATCAATACATTGAATGTATGAGTATGTAATATAGTTGAATAACAAATCACTAAATGAAAGGACTACAAAAGATATTAATAAAGATTCAACTGGATGTAAAGAAATACATAAATGAAATCATTAAAACGTGACACAATACTTACTCATCTCTAAACTCATAACATTAAGTGATATCGTAAAAAATATAAGTTTTAACTCTATTTGGGAGATTCTCTAACCGACAACCATCACTATGAGCTACGTGATGATACATCATCTAGTCTGTGCTGTGAGAACTATCATATACCATGTTGGGGTATAGCACACCTCAACTAAGTGGATCCACTAAGCTATGCCCGAAGGCACTTAGGATTTATCTTAAAAGTATGATGTTGTACCCATGTTGGCATACATGGTTTATAAGGAATGTGAGTTGTCTGAACTCATCCCCATATCAGTGCTCAATACTACTCCCAAAAATATATACTCATGCTCAATGTTTAAAAACATACTCTTCCTATGGTTTGAGATAACTGCTCAAACTATCCTCTTAAAACAGGTAACTGCTCTTGAAATATCTGTGAACTCATAACTCATTTAGAAATCAAACTTTCTCTATTATCAATGTAAAAATTGATAGTTTTGGGAATACTTAGTTCCCTTATACTCTTACTCAATTCATATTTGAAAACTCTTTCTCAAAAATATATCAAAATCATATTGTGATATGATCATTGATGACTCGGGAAGTCATACTGCATAAAACTTTATGCCATAACTAGATACAATAGTGCTTCAACATTAATGTCATCCTCGATTGTCATACTAATCATGTTGTAGAAACTCATCCTCAAAACTCATATTTACTTCCTCTAAAACTCAGTTTAAAACTCATATGTTGGCTTTAAAAAGCTTCTCAAGAGTTATAACTCAATTCATTGGGTTCATGCAAAATTATGGACATGAACGACTCAACTAAGTACTCAGAACGCAAGAACTAAACAATCAACGATACTAGTCATTTCTAAAATACTCAATTCATAAGGTTCATGCTGACATATAGACATGAACGAATCAACTCAAGAATCTTAATGCATAACATATAGCAATTCAATAACTAGGAATATAAAAAAAATTAAAAAGGAAATCGAGAACTGAAAATCAAATCATCTCATGAATACTTAAAATCTAGGAGTAGAATCCTAGATTTCTCTTTTACTTATTTGAAAGTAGATGTAGGGCGTCAAGACAAATTAGTCCAACACAATCATAGCCTTACATACCTGAAAGAACAAGGTTCTTGAAGAATCTTGATGTATGTTGAAGAAGAATTTGAGTAGAAGCCTTGAAACCCTAGCTTGAAGGTAAAAAATCAAGAAAACCTTTCTTGAGATTCTTGAATTAGTTTCTTGTAAATCTATGGCCAAAAATTATGATTATCATCCGTCATTCCTATTTAAATGGAGTAATTTGATTTTGAAATAATGGAATTGTTGAAGAAAGACTTACCTTGAAGAAGAATCTTGAAAAAAGATTAAAAGAATCTTTAATGATGTCTTCTACTTTGATTTTTCCTTAGGATTTTGCCTTAGGGTTTGAGAGAGAAGAGAATGATGGATTAAGAGATGAAAATCTGATTCTCTTGGGTCTTTAATTTGTCAAGAAATTGGTTTAGGATTTTATTAGAGATAAAAAGACAAAAATGACACTTTTTAATGTTTTCCAGTAGGCTAATTCGTCACTGCACTATATCAAGTGACAAAAATGGTCATTACTTTTTACCTAAAACTTGGATTGTTGTGAACTTTTTGGTGTTGGAAAGAACATTCTAATACCCTTAATTTGATAGGTTATGGGCCACACAACTCTTTATATTCTAAGAGATATGATTGTTCAAAGTTGACCCCATGTAAAATCTTACATCAAAATTTAATCGGTAAGAAAACTTTCAACTAAACTTTGTGCTAGGAATTTTTAGTGAACTTAATTAATATCCAAAATCATTTCCACACACTAAATAATTTTCCTTTCATATATGAGCAATTTAAGAATAATCTGATAAAACCTTATATGCAAATAAAAAATAGATTGGGCCTTAGCTTAAAATATTTTGGGGTGTTACACATCTCCTTCGATATGACATGTTAAACAAGGTTTTCACGAATTATTTTTGTATTTATTTTATATTTTCTACTGACAACTTTTTCCAGACTTTGCAATACACGAAGTGAATTACGTAAAAATAGGACGCAACACAATGTGAAACTTTTTCATAGAAACAAACTAGGACATAGTCGAAAGAGGAATATCAAACTCTTAGGACACAAGTTGACGAGCGACTTCCACCACAATGAAAACTATCCCGATCATAAGGCATGTAGGATTTCTTGTGTTTAATATTTTCAATTTCTTCTTCTGTGAAAATTTCAACTCTCACCGGAGGTAATTTTTTGAACTCGAGTAACAATACATCAAGAGCTTTTGAAGTTATATCCACGTAAGTTATTACCTATGGTTTTGAAGAGCCCCGCATTTATAGTTGAGATGTTTGTGAGCCTCTTTTTCATGCTCAACTCATTTATCACTCATCCTTAAGCTAAAGGTTATTTCCTCATACGAGATTTCCTTTTCAACGATTGAGTCGAACTACAAATAGCCTGATTCCCTATTTTAAGGGATATGTAGGCGAATTCGATGTTGAAAAAACTCTAGTGTACTCTAATGAACCTCTTCTCTTTTTATTTTCAATTTTTTGGTTTTTTCATACTTCAAAACCAGAATTACTTTGAATTTTTTTTCAAAATTGTGCATTAATGAAGCGTCATTCCAACTACTAGTGCTCTAAGTTATCATTAACTTGAGATAAGTAGGAAACTCAATACTAGAGTCCGGCCATACATCCTCAGAATCCTTACCATTCCTTTTGTCGATGAGATGAATTAGTTGCTGGACAAAATTGGATTCGTCAATATTATATGCCTCAGATCTTTTCCATTCATCCAAGTCAAACGAGGGGCAGTTTTTGACATTCAATTTTGGCCCTCCACGATTTAATTACTTTTCGAGCTTCTTCAATTTCAAACAATTTGAAATAATTATTTTTGTAAATAAAAAAATACTTTAAAATTATTTTCAAAACATTTTTGCTATTTTTCATATAGATTATATCTCTTTATATTCATAATATATATAGATTTATATATTTTTCATTTAGATAAATATTTAGAAAATAGTCTTACGAAAAGTTGGATTTTTAACTAAGTGTGGATTTTTCTCATCGAAAATCAATTAGACTTCATAGCTAATCTTTTTATTTTAAAATGACTAAGCTTTTTATGTATACATTGTCGGAATTATGAAGCTTAATAATTAATTGAAAGTATAATTTATTTTGTTCTCAATTTTATCATCTTATCATTTTGAAGACCAAGGGACCTTCTTCCTTTGAAATTGCATTGGACCCTCAACATTTCAATCCAAATAAAAGAGAAGATCAATTTATCTAGCCCAAAATCACCTGACCCGTTCCAAATCCAGAAAAATAGATGTGTTCAACACAACCAGTACATACGCGACCCATGTACTCGTTCTTCCTCTTCTTCAACGCACTGCAAACATAAATTATGACCCAGCTTCAACGATCCAACAGCCTAGCGACCCGACTAGTCGCATGAGTCGCCCGTCTTCTCCACTTCACCCTTATCAGTCCATACCAAGCTGTTTCGAGAATCGATGTATCCATACAAATTCAGAGAAAGCGTCTGACATTGATCTATATTCTTCTTTCGTTGATGATTTTGAAATTCTTGGCTGCTTCTTGCACTCCCATGAGACAAGTGATGATCCGATTAACATACACCATCTTGTCGTAGACTTCCAAGAGTTCGGACATCATGTCTAATATGCATCTGCATACCCTTCGAGATTTAGAGATGATGCTGAATGAAAGACAAGACCTCGATTAATTGTACTCCGAACATAGCGAATGATTCTGAAGAGGGAAAAAAAATGATGATGGCAAGGATTTGTAACAAATTGGCTCAAGACTTGAACTGGATAAGAGATGTAAGGTCTTGTTATTTTCAAATAGATTAAACAACCAATGAGCCTCCTATACACTGTTGGTTCTGCAAGAGGGTCACCATAATCATTTTTGTACTTCACATTGATCTCCATAGGTGTGTGAGCTACCTTCTGATTACTTAGACATGCTTGTGTGATAAAACCCTCTGCATACTTTCTTTCTCTTAGAATGATACCATCCTGCAAATATTCAACCTCCAAACCCAAAAAAAAAATTAACATGCCAAAGTCCTTCATTTTGAAAGTTGCATTAAGAAGATTCTTGAGTTCTACAATTTCATCCTCATCATTGACGGTTATAATCATATCATCCACATACAATAGTAAAATTGTCATACCAGTATTGGAGTGCCGGATGAATAATGAATAATCAAAAATATATTGAGAAAATCCAGCATTTATGATGGTAGATCGAAACTTCTCAAACCATGCACGTGGTGCTTGCTTGAGACCATAAAGAGATTTCCAATGATGAAACCACATCAGGTTGAGCCTTGTTGTACCCTTGAGAAGGCTTCATGTTTATAACCTTGTGTATTTCACCATGCAAAAATGCATTTTTCACATCCATTTGATGAAGTTTCCACCATTTGATTGATGTTATAGTGAGTAACACATGAATTATCGTCATCTTTGCAACAGGAGCAAAAGTCTCCTCATAGTCCAAGCCATATTCTTGTTTATATCCTTGATCTACCAGTCGAGCTTTGTACCTCTCCAATGTGCCATCAGACTTCATTTTCACAAAATAAATCCATTTTCTCCTAATAACAGAAGCTTCAACGGGTTTAGATATCAAATACCATGTATGATTTTCTTCTTCAGCCGAAAGTTCCTCTTTCATTGCCTTTTTCCAGCAGTCCTGACTTGATACCTATTGGTGTGTAGTTTGGACAAAAGTAGAATTCAAAGTAGCAAGTAAGGCATACGATTGACCGTATATACTTGGAGAGTATCCATATCGATCTGGGGAAATATTTTAAGTTCAAAGTGACAAAGAGAAGGAATGGAAGAATTTATGTAGTCACTTAGTACAGGTTCACCATCAGAATAATCATTGTTGTCAGATGAGTCAGTGAAAGAGGTATTCAATGAATTATGTAACAAAGTACTATTACCTGAATTATCCGTAGGGAATGCATCCGATTGCCCAGGATCATCAGTAATTCCATTAGGGTCTTCGTTGGGAGATGTGGTATTTTGTTCCTTCTAATTCTTAAACATGTATAGAAAGGAGATAGAGTCTGATTTTTTTAAGAGGTAATTGGGTAAGCAAGTAGATGCTCAAAGAAAATTACATGCCTGGAAACCCGCAACTGTCGTCTAGAAGAATCGTAACAAAGATAGCCCTTTTGAACATCATTATAACCCAGGAAAACACACCTCATAGATTTAGTAGATAATTTATGACGTTCATGTCTAGGTAAATGGACAAAACACACACAACCAAAAACTTTTAGATGAGAATAATTAGGGATTTTACCAAAAAGAATGGAATATGGACTATCATCTTTGTTAATGGTAATGGTGTATCCGTTTATTAAACAGGCAGAAGTTTGGATGGCTTCAACCCAAAATATTTTATGAATATTTGATGTATAAAGAAGAGTTGATGTGGTTTCCAGAACATGCTTATTTTTTCTTTTTACAACCCCATTTTGCGCATGTGTGTATGAACAAGAGTGTTGCGAAGTAATGCCTCTCTCTTTGAAAAAATCTATGAGTTCTGACTTCATGTATTCCCCACCTGAATCAGATCAAATTTTTTTGATTCGTTTATTGAACTGAGTCTTAACATAGGTGACAAATTGTTGTATGATTTTAGGAACTTCACTTTTGTTTCTAAAAAAGAATATCCATGTATATCAAGAAACATGATCAATAAATAAGAAAATATTGATACCCTAATCTAGATGAAATTGGTGCAGGACCCCATACATCATTGTGAATCAAATCAAAATTAGAGTCGTCTGAAGTAGTCCTACAAGGAAAAGGCAATTTATGACTTTATGATTTAGCACAATTTTCACAAGGCAATTTTGATGACAAACCCATGATTTCTTATTCAAATGAAGAAAATATTGTAACATGGAAGAATATTTTTGAGCATGTGGATGTCCAAGACGATGATGCCACAAGTACCATAATTTATTTGAGTTAGTGATGTCTCCTTTAGTAGAAGATAGATAACATACATGGTGAGGTGTTTCAGACATGGACAACTAGAACATTCTCCCAACTTTACGACCCTTGGCGATCACCTTCCCTATCTACAGATTCTGAACAACACAACCAAGACGTGAGAAAACAACAAGGCAATTTTGTTCCACCAAGTTTCTAACCGAAATAAGATTAACAATAATTTTAGGGACAAAAAGGACATTAGTGAAGCAAGTTAAATTTCCAATCTTAGAGGATGGTAAAGTATCACCATTGACTGTGAAAATAAGATGATTTTCTGATGGACTTGATACAAAGTGTAAATTATGGATATCTCATATCATATGGTTAGACGCAGCCGAATCTATATGCCAAACTTTTGAATTCTTATTTAAATTCTTACCAGAATAGGCAACAGTGAGAGCACTAGAAATAGCCCAGGGAGAGCAGTTGCAACTGAATCTTGTATCATCTTTTGAAGTTCTTTCTGATCCAAAGAAGATGGTGTGATCTCTGCTTGACTCACATAAGCTTCAGACGCTTGATAAGCTTTGTGCTTGGTTGACGCGTATTTGGGCGTCGATTGCACTCCGAAATTATATTGCCAGGATTCTTACAATAATTGCATATGTTTCTTTTCTGGCAATGTGACGCAATATGGCCATACTATTTGCATTCAAAGCATTGTGATCTAGACTTTTGAAATGAGCTCTGAGTATATGATTTATGTGTACCTTTTTATGTATACATAGCCACGTCAATTGTATAGGACGTATTCATGGATGCCAGACTATTGATTCGTGTCTCCTCACGAATGAGTTCTCCAAAAACTACATCGATGTCTCGAAGAGTTTCTCTGTTAAGAATTTTTGCTCCAATAGGCTTAAAGTCAGGTCTTAATTTCATGAGAAATTGGACAACTCAAGCCTTCTTCCTCTCCAACATAGCTTCCTTGAAGCCTGTGGAAGAAAGGTTTCCTCTAAAGCTTTGGTCTTGTTCTGACCAGATTACCATATGTCCCGATTAATAACTTCGGATGTCTTTATCTCTCTGTTTGTATTCTAAAAGAGCATGTTCCAACTCAAAATCCCAAGCATGATTACATTGAGAATATACCTTTTTGAAATTCTTCAACATCTCTGCTACTAAGTTGAATGGACGCAGACTGAGTGCAACATCTGCATGTACTAAATTGGGGATCCACGAAATTACACAAGTATTTTTCGCGTGCCAAACTTGTTTTTCCTTGTCTTCATTAGGTTCAATTGTTGATCCATCCAAGATTCCAAACAAGCTTTTCCCTTGAACAAAAATCCAAATATGAAATTCCTACATCGGATAATTTTTTCTATCAAATTTTGTAGACGAAATGTCGTGAGAATGTGAATCCATTAGAAAGACAAGAGATATCCGGTGATAGAAATTAAACAATAATAAGAAACAAATTTAACTAGTTTCTGGAAAGAGAAAATAGGCTCTTGATACCATGATAACAATTGAGAAATCGGAGACCAAACATAGTTGACAACTATTCTGTATTTCTTATCTTTACAATTAATAAACTACCCACTATTTATATACAAAGGAACTAGCATGATTCTAGCACATTATCATATCATATCTTGCGCAATATCAATGGTGTGATTGGGCTTAGTTAAATTAGAATATTATCCCGGATATTTTAGAATCATGTCTGATGTGATTTGGAATCATATCAAATGTGATTTGGAATCATATCAAATGTGATTTTGATTCATATTTGATATGATTTGGAATTATATCTAATATGGTCAACACTCGGTGGATTCGTATAATTAGGCTAATCTATATGAATAGCTTGTCTTGGTTCTTTGTTTTTAGTTTCCATATTTAGATAAGTTCATAAGTTAAATTTTCTTGTTCTCTTTGGTTTAGTTTCAGTTTTAAAATTAGACTACACATTTGATTCATGTCTCTCTTCTTCTCCTCTGGTTTATGATTATGTTTGTGTGTGCGCAATTGTTTTGTATAGTAATTTACATGCTAGGTCAGTTAATTATTAATTGATAGAGCCTGATTTAGATCTCTTTTCCTTGTTCAATTTATTAGGATATATTGATTGGCTTGTCTCTCCATTTTGATTTCACCTATAAGATCTTTCCTGGCTCATATTGCATTAGTTACTAGTATGATTCATTATGCCTGATCCTTCCATCTTTCACCCTTTCCTGGCATGCCTTAAACTTATTATATGGGATGTATTTATCTAGTATTGGGTGTTCTCTAGTTTTCTTTTTTTTCAATAAAGTCTCTACTTTCTGTTAAATAAGAGCATGCGACATTATTAGTTTCTGGTTGATTCGTTTTACTATGAGTTTCTCCATCTCAAATTGTAGGAGCTCGTTATGTGTCATTAAGTGTTTATTTCAATTGTTATCACTGTTTTTTTGTTGTTGGGGATCTCGAATTGCTTTTGAATTATTTAGCATTATTATGCATCTTGTTTACCCCTGATCTCAAGGAATTTTGTTTTCATGTGCTATTCTTAAGCCCATTCGATAATCTTGTAGTTCCATGATTCAGCTTTCTTTATTACTTATGTGTTCCTTGATTAATTTTAAACTTTATAGTTAGTTCTTCACCTTTCTTTTGGCTGCACTTTATTATATTCATAGAAATTACATGTTTTTTCGACTTTTAGGAGAAACTGCAACTTCTTTATGTTTATTTGCTTGTATTTCATGTTTAGAATCCGGTTCTGTCATATTGATGTCGTAAAAGTCATGGTTTCTTAGTGTTAAAGTTTCCCATTGCGAGAACCTTTGCCACTTTCATATTAAAGGATATTTTGTAAGCCTAGGAAGATAATTGTTTCATTCAATCTCATGCTCTTGCATCTTTCTTTTGCGGCCCCAATACTGCGAGCCTCTTATTAATCCTTTTTATTTTGTTGTTATGATCTAACTTATTGAATGATGTTTATTTGATTGCTGTCAATTTTTGCACATAAGTCTAACTTGTGATCTTTGATTTGATATCATGTAGAAGTAATATGTTTGAAGTTGTCCTCTTTGTTTATGTTTACCTCCTCTTTATGTTGGACATATTTAAGTTGCATTATTAAATGTTGTTTGAGTTTTTTTACATGTTAAATTAGTATCAGCCCCCTTTATTATTAGTTACTAATTCTTATTCTTCATTTTCTTGGCATGAACTCTCTCATTTGAGTCAAATTGGACTCCTCCTCTTGCATACTCCTGATCTCCTCGAGTCAACATCCTATAAACCGATTGAAAGAAGGTGAATATTATTTGCATAAAACCCAAGAAACTCGCAGCTACAACAACCTTGAAAGGCCAGAAATTGAAGAGCAAAAATTGGGTTAAAACCCATAATTAATAGAGCAGCTGAGGCAGGATAGCAGAAGTCCCAAATGACTAAAATTGGGAAATTTTTGGACTTTAAAATTTCCAATTTATACGGTAGCAGCAAGGGGCATATTAGGCCAAAGGCCTAGTTTCTCGCGATTTATTTTTGTTATATTGTTTCGTGTTCTTATTATATTTTGGAAATGCTAACATTTTCTTCTTATATTAAACTTAGATGAATCATTGGGAGACCTTTATCTCACTATTTGGTTATCCATTTACTTTAAATATTCAATTCTCAAAACCCATTTTAGTTAAGGCAATCTAAGCTTTAAGACTAACTTGAGAATTATTCATATTCTTTCATAGTTAGTATTTATCTTTCAAATCCACTTTTAAGTTATTGTTTTGATTTTTCTACTTAAAAACTTGACTTGGATAAAATGTCAAGTTAAAATTATTGTTTTGGCACTTTAACATGTTTCATTACTTTGAATACGATGAGTGTATAAGTATCAAAATATTTTTTTTATTTTCATACAAGATTTTTTAAAAGTAATCTTATGTTTTTCTGTTAAAAAAGCCAACTTTTAAATACGTCGATCAACCGCGTGTTAGTGGATCTTTTAAGCTACTTAAAACCTTCTTTAGAGGATTGCTTGATCCCTTACCCGACTATGGTTTATTTTAAAAAGTTTTCTTTCAAAAAAATTCATATTAAAAAAATGGTTTCTTAATTTTCCTAAAATTAAGTGGCTACTCCTAAATTATAATTTTTTTCAAAAATTAACAAATTGCCGAGTTACGAAAAGGGTTGGGAACCATAGTTTTTTGAAATTGGATCGTAAAATAATGGTGACTCTATTGTGGATTCATATCGATTCTAACCAAAAGGATTTTATTGTTTGGCTAACTATTACTTGTATTAATCATTTCTTTATGAAATTATGTGTTTAAATTTCGAATATTACTATCATTGCATACATTACATTTATTCCGCTACTTGGCCCTTTTTTTATTAGAAAGCCTAAAGGACGATTATGCGGGTCGCAGACGTTCATTATACAAATTGTTTATCGGGGTATCCTGGCGAATGTAGTTGGCCACTAGATGGTCAATGGTCTCTAATTACTCCAGTCCAAGTTGTCCACTTGGGTCACCGGTCTACATCAAAATAAATCCCATCTAGTCTACTTAGGTTAGAGCTAAGCCAAAACCCTTTTTTCTCCCTGTTCTTGAGCCTTGGTCTACTAGTTCTTCTTCTTCTTCAATGGTGGTTTCTAGAGAGAGAAATTTTGGAGCGGAGAGTATTCATAAAAATTATTTGGGTCTTGTGAGAATGAGTTAGTTTGTTTAGTTTAGGGGTCTTATTAAGTATTTATACGGATCTTATTTAATATTAAATGACCTTACTTAGTTAGTTAATTAATCCTAAACCACCTCCCCAAACCCAACTTATAAACTAATGACTCAACACAGGGATGACTCACAAAACCCCCACCCACAGTCCGTGGGTGGGGTCACGAGCCATAGTGGAATTACGTTCTTTGCATCAGAGAGGGGGAGAAAATGGGGAGGCTCATCCTCGACTCACGACCCCCACCTATGGGGCGTGGGTTCACCCACGGTTCGTGGGTGCCCATACGTAGGTGTTGCTGGTTTTGGCAGATTTTTTAGCCTTATTTTGGGTCCTCCTCAAGGACTCATGGTTGGTCCTTGTGGGTTGTCCCTTGACGTTTAAATCCAAAAAATCTTGTATTACTTAACGGAGGTTAGATTACGACTATATTCGTTACCTTAAACCTATATAGGATACTAGTTTTATGTTAGGCTCTAGTTTAGTCTTACTAGTTTCACCGGGTGTTTCATTATCTCTCCCTTTGGAACATTCGTCCATCATGCATACTATTCACAAAGTGCACTATTCAAAGGAGGAAACCTCAACTCCATCTTAAATCATAATCAATGCAATACAAGGGAGTAGTAACTACATTTAACAACCCAATATGCATGAAATTAAATAATTCTCATACTCATAAGAGGAACTAACTTTTCCCCAACTAAATAATTCTCAACACAACATCATGGAGCCTATATGCCAATACTCTCAAAAGCACACTAAAACATATTCATTACTACATCTCATGAAGTCAAATATGCAACATCATACTATAATGCACAAGCACATGAGGAAACACATAAACTATGAGAAATCATTTTATCACTAAACATGGATTTCATCAAAAACATGCATAATTTAAGAAAACCATGCAAAACATACTAATTACACATGACTTCCAAAATAAGGAAATTCTAGAGGAACTATTTACCTCAAACTTGAATAGGAGTAGAAGGAAATAGATGAGGGTATCGAGACTTCATGTCGGCTTCGGCCTCCCAAGTGGCACCCTTAACTATATGATTTCTCGACAAAACCTTAACGGAAGCCACTTCCTTGTTCCTTAACTTCTTGACTTGCCGGTCAATAATCTCTATCGGAACCTCTTAATAGGAAATGGTTTCATCAAAACCTGACCCTTCTAACGGAATAATGGTCACCGGGTCCCCAACACACTTTTTAAGCATAGAAACATGAAACACCAGGTGAACCGGGCCAACTCATTTGGCAAGTCAAACTCATAAGAAACTTTCCCAACACGCTCTAATATTTGGTAAGGACCTACAAATTGGGGACTAAGTTTCCCCTTTTTGCCAAACCTTATCACACCCTTCATGGGTGAAATTTCCAAATAAACCCAATCACCAACTTCAAATTCTCTCTCTTCTCCTCACATCGGCATAATACTTTTGCCTACTTTGAGGCGTTTTTAACCTCTCTCGAATAAGTCAAACTTTTTCAATAGCTTCATAAACCGACTCAGGGCCAATAAGAGCAATGTCACCTAATTCAAACCAACCAACCGAAGACCTACATCTCCTACTATACAAAGCTTCAAAAAAAACCATACCTATGCTTGAGTGGGGACTATTATTGTAGGAAAACTCCACCAAGGGCAAGTGGTCATCCCAATTACCTTTAAAATCTATTACACATGCCCTCAACATGTCCTCTGAGGTTTTAAGGGTACTTTCTGCTTGACCATCGATTTGAGGGTGGAAAGCGGTGCTAAGCTTCACCTTAGTGCCAAGCCCTTTTTGGAATGACTTCCAAAAGTGAGAAGTAAATTGAGGACCCCGATCCGAAATGATAGATAGAGGAACCCCATGCAACTTCACTATTTCCCTTATATACAACTTGGGATAGTCTTCCGCCGAGTGAGATGCCTTGACGGGAATGAAGTGGGCTGCTTTGGTCATCCTATCAATAATGACCCAAATAGATTCATATTGCTTACGAGTATGGGGTAACCCCACAATAAAATCCATATTCACCTCCTCCCACTTCCAAGTGGGAATTGGCATATCTTTCAAGAAACCTCCCGTTTTTCGATGCTCAATCTTAACTTGTTGACAATTAGGACATTTGGCTACAAATCCCGCAATATCGTTTTTCATACCATTCAACCAATAGACTTCCCATAGATTACGGTACATCTTGGTGGCTCCCGGATGAATAGAATATCTAGAACCATGAACCTCTTCTATAATTTTCTCTCTTAGCCCATCCACATCCGGAACACATAATTTACCTTGGTATCTAAGTACCCCATCTCCCCCTTGGGAGAAAGCCTCAACGGACTTACCAAGTACCGATTCTTTCAACTCCATCAAGATAGGATCAAGGTGTTGCTTAGACTTCACATCTACAACAAAAGAAGATTTGAATCTATTATGAACCGTGAAACCACCATTTGGAGTATCCACTAGTTTGACACCTAACAAGGCCAACCTATGCACATCATGGATTAACTCTTTCTTGTCATCCTCTAAGTGAGTCAAACTACCCAAGGATAGTCTACTAAGTGCATCCATCACTACATTATCTTTGCCGGGGTGGTAAAGGACACTCTTGTCATAATCCTTTAAAAACTCTAACCACCTTCTTTGTCGGAGATTCAAGTCTTTTTGGGTAAACACGTATTGAAGACTCTTGTGATCGGTGAAAATATCTACATGGACCCCATATAAGTAATGTCTCCATATTTTCATAGTAAACACTACCGCCACTAATTCAAGATCGGGGGTCGGATAATTCTTTTCATGAACCTTGAGTTGCCTTGAAGCATAAGCAACCACATTACCACGTTGCATGAGTACACACCTCAACCCTACTCTCGAAGTGTCACAATATACCACAAACACATCGGTACTCTCCGGTAAGGTCAACACTTGAGCGGAAGTAAATCTATCTTTTAACTCTTGGAAGCTTTTCTCAGAAGCCTCCGACCACAAAAACTTAGCTTTCTTTTGAGTCAAAGCCGTCAATGGAGAAGCAATGGAGGAAAAACCCTCAACAAATCTACTATAATAACCGACCAAACCCAAGAAGCTTCTAATATCGATAGGAGTTAAAGGTCTAGGCCAATCCTTGACAGCATCCGTCCTTTTGGGGTAGACCTCAATACCCTTGCTAGACACAACAAGACCAAGAAAAGCTACCGACCTCAACTAACACTAAAATTTACTAAACTTTGCATACAATTGATGGTCTTTAAGGACTATCAATAAAATCCTCAAATGGTCCATGTGTTCAGCCTCACTCCTTGAATTGATCAAGATATCATCAATAAACACTATCACAAACATATCAAGATATTATCGGAACATCCTATTCATTAGGTCCATGAATGCCGCCGGGGAATTACTTAGACCAAAAGACATTACTAGGAATTCATAATGACTATATCTTATTCTGAAGGCCGTCTTGGGAATGTCACACGCCCTCACCCTTAGTTGGTGATAGCCCGAACGTAGATCAATCTTTGAAAACTAGCTAGCCCATTGGAGTTGGTCAAACAAATAATCAATTCTAGGGAGGGGATACTTATTATTTATAGTCACCTTGTTCAATTGGCGGTAGTCGATACACATTCTAAGGGACCCATCCATCTTTTTGACAAACAATACCGGAGCACCCCAAGGAGAGATACTCGGTTGAATAAAACCCTTATCTAGCAAATCCTTTAGTTGTTCCTTTAATTCTTTCAATTCGGCCAGTGCCATTCTATATGGAGGGATGGATATGGGTTGTGTATCCGGCAAAAGATCAATGCCAAAGTCTTTTTCCCGTTCGAGAGGAATGTCGGGCAAGTCATTGGGGAAGACTTCTAGAAACTCACTCACCACGGGGACCGAGTCTAAAGAAGGGACCTTGGACTCAGCATCCATAACCATAACAATATGATAAATGCACCCCTTGGAGATCATTTTCCTAGCTTTTAGACATAAAACAAACTGACCTCTAGGAATATAATTCCCTCTTTTCCACTCTAAAATTAGCTCTTTTGGAAATTTAAATTTGACCACTCGGGTCCGACAATCTATTGAAACATAACATGCATGCAACCAATCCGTACTCAAAATTACATCAAAATCAAGCATATCTAATTCTACCAAATCAACCAAAGTGACTTTATGAGACAAACAAATAGGAAAACTCCTATGCACTTTTGTTTCCACTACCGAGTCACTAATTGGGTTGGAAATCTAAAAAGGCTCTACTAATATTTTGGGGAGTATTTCAAACTTCATAGCCACAAGAGGTGTAACAAAAGACAAAGTAACACCGGGGTCTAATAAAGCATAAACACCAATAGAAAAGACCTGCAACATACCGGTTACCACATCCGGGGAGCTCACTTGTTCACCTCATGATTGAAGAGCATACAAGCAATTTTGCTTCTGGGCATTGGAGTTGGAACCACTTGGAGGGGCTTGCTTTCCCTCTTTTGGCCATGCCGCAAGTGTTAGACAATCTCTCATCTTGTGGCCACTCTTTCCACAACTATAGCACCCATCCGAGTCGACCAAGCATTTGCCTTCATGTTTTCTACCACATTTTTAACAATTAGGCCTAGCAACATATGAATCACCACTATTACCTCCTTGAGGTTTAGGGTTGGAGACCCTATCCTTGTCAAACCTTGGAGTACTAGAGGAGACTTGATTGGAGAACCTTTGCTTGAAACTTGGCCGAACTTTCCCATCGGACTTAGTATTGGAAAAATTCCCTTCACTGGTTCTAGCCCTCTTTACCTCTCTATTCATTTTCTTGAGTTTTATCTCCTATATTTGTTGAGCATATACCATGAGCCTTGAAATATCCATGTCATGATGGAGCATTGTCATATGACATTCTTCTTCAACCAAACTGGACACTCCCATCACAAACTTTTTCATTCTAGCCCTCGAATTTGCCACCAAGGTTGGAGCATACTTGGATAGTTGGGTGAACTTGAGAGAATACTCCTTCACACTCATACACCCTTGACGAAGGTTCATGAATTCTACCAACTTTTGTTCCCTCAATTCTAGGTAAAACGCTATCAAGGAATGCTTCTTTGAACACTTCCCAACTTATGGGACTCGATCCTCTTGGCCTTTCATCCTTCCATTGTTCATACCAAATTTGAGCTACGTCCTTTAGTTGGTAGGAAGCTAGCTCCGCCTTTTCCCCTGTAGACACCACCATAGCACAAAGTATCTTGCGAACCTCATCAACAAACCTTTGGGGATATTCTTCCACCTTGGAACCAAGACACTTGGGGGGGGAGGGTTCATCCTAGAAAAATTCCTCAATCTCGAAGCCATAGAACTCGCATTGGGATTCACACGAGGCTAAACATCCCTCGAGACTTGAGCCGTCAAAGCTTGTGCTTGAGTTGTTACGGCTTGAGCTTGGGCCGTCATGGCTTGAGTTATCATTTGCATAAAGCCCTAAATTCTGCTTGAGTCACATTTACCGGATCAACTCGAGCTTTCTCATCTAGAGGAGTTTGGTTCCCTTTAGGAACTCCTTGATTCACATTCTCCTCTTCCACCCTTCTTGCGTTGGCCCTTCATGTATTCATTTCCTGAAGACAGAAAAGAAGGATTAGAAAGAAGACTCTATAGAGTTAAAATCTGTGGCACGACTTAAGAGTATGAAAGAAGTAAAAGTTCCTAACATCTTATAGCCTCTCACTAATAAAAGTGGCGTGCTTCACACTATGAACAAGACTCTACTAGACGTGGCTTATAAGACATAATCCTAGAATCATTCTAAACCTTTTGCTCTGACTAAAAAGTTTGTCACAGGGTACCCCCTAGACGTAACATGGCACATGGAATCCCAAAGGAACCCAAGCAAGCCTCTTATCATATTATCATCACATAAGTATAGAATAATAAAGAGTAAAACACAATTTCAAGTCTTTAAGAAAATCCATATAAAAGTAAAGTGGTTGTCTAGACATAGTCTCAATAAGCCAACTACTACAATCGGAGTCTCAAAATACTAGGGTCACCTCCCCTACAGTAGAAAATATGAAATGTCTAGTACAATTAGAGAAATGAAACAATAATAAAAGCTCTTGTCCTCGGATCCATGAGGACATACCACAAGCTTGAAGAGTAGTCAACTCAAGCTTGAACTAGAATGAATCACCTTAAGGCATTTGACCAGGTTTCAGTATGTACTTCAGTATTCAGTTTAGCATGCCTTGTTCTTGATTAGTACTTGGTCATTGCATACAGTTTAGCTTTTCAGTTATGTTTTCAGTATGTATATTTTTACTTAGTTTACAGTATTGCTCAGTTATGCCTTGTTCAGCTTACATATGTTTGTTCAACTTAGTATTTATACCCTACATGCTCAGTACATTCAAAGTACTGAAGCAAACTCTGCGCTACATCCCTTTATAATGTAGGTTCAGGTACTCAACATCCAGATCAACTTTTGATCCGTTCTCGATCCATATTCAGCAGTTTTAGTGGTGAGTCTTTATACTTCGAGGACAATAGACATGTTTTTATTTATAACAGTATTCTTTTCAGTTTTCAGTTTTGCAAGGTTTAGCTTGGGGACTGTCCCAACAACTTTAGTCAATAGAGGGATTTTAGACATAGTAGTAGAATCAACTTGCCTTGTTGAGTTTGATCTTTCAGTTGTTATTTAACTCTAAGGACATTTCATATATACAGACTAGGTGGGTATTCCCCATTTTCAGTTATCCACTGTTTTAGCTTCCAAATAGTATCTGTTTTATTTGGTATCTCTCAGTATGCTTATGATATGCCAGACATAGGGTTAGCTTGGGGTCACTCGTGATCCTAGGTCTCGTGTTACGTCCAGGGGGTAGCCTCAGGGCATGACAAACTTGGTATCAGAGCATTAGGTTCAAGTAGTCCTAGGATGTGTGAAAGTCGCACTAAGTAGAGTCTCTTTCATCGGTGTGAAGTCCACCACATCTAACAAGAGGGAGACTATGAATCGTTTTAGAAAAAACATCACTTTCTTGATATTCTTGTCATGCGTGGGTATGATCTCCTTTCTAATTCATCGTTATGGGTTTCAGATCATGCCTCCTTGTAGAGCTAACGAATGGAATGCTAATGCATGAAATGCTAACGCAGTTCCTCCAGTCTTGAACCATAAGGTTACGAATGTAGAATTTTGGAATGCGATCCAACTTTTGGCTCAGAGTGTGGCTAATAAGAACAATCAGCAGGCCCCAGATCCTACAAACACTAATATTGGAGCAGTTGCAACTAGGGTTAGAGATTTTGTTCGGATTAATTCGCCCAATTTTTAGGGTTGTAGGTGTGTGATGACCCACAGTAGTTTGCCAAGGTTGGGTAGCCTTGGCCCTTTGGCTTAGGCTTGCCCTTTTGCCTTGGTACTTTCCCTTCCCATGCTCAACCAAACTCTCTAAGGTCATCTAGGCTACTAAGTCTAATACATACCTTAACGTTCAACCATTAAAATCCTCATTCTAAGCACGTAAAGTCTCATCTACGACTATATTCTCAACAACACACTCTAGAAGCCTAACTCTTAGCTCTAGTTTAGTCTACTAGATTTCGGGGCATTACAATATCTCCCCCTTGGGAACATTCGTCCTCGAATGACATTTATAAACACTTCTTAAAGGAATGACTCAAGACTAGCCGCCCATCATGTGTGCATTACATCTACATGCACACAACCAACCAAGGAAATTTCAATTCCAAGCTAAACCTATCTAATGCAACTCAAAATACATGGAAGAGACATATATACCCATGTCCAAGGAGGAACTAACATCTCCTAGCTACAATATGCTCAACATGAATTCATGGAGCCTAAAATGCACATTGACTCAAAGATGTTACAACATGAGGCAACACAATTCAATTAGATCAATTCTAACAAGGCCTACACACCTTCATAAACATACATACAAAGAAAATCATGGCCACATATAATCATGTAAATACCTTATGAAATAGGCACACTATCTCCCTCTTGGGAGTAAGCCCACACATGCTTTTCTTAACATCAATCATAGTAAGATCAACATCAAGTCCAACATAGCAAGTCATAAAAGAAAAAAATATGGAAATTTTCTAAAACATGAAAGAAGCACATATCACAAAGGGACATGAGGAGATCACTCTTGATCATCCTTGGATTGGAGAGCATAAAACCTATTCCTCTTTAGAGGATCATCTTCCCCACCACTAGGGAAAACTAAAGCTAACAAGCAACCTTACTAACCCCACTCAAGATATCACATGGGCCTAACAAACCGGGACTAAACTTCTCATACTCACCCCTCTCAAGGTGAACATTTCTAGGAACTCTAATTCATGAACATCACTTAGATTTCACATCACCATACAAAATGATCCTAAACCATGGTGAATTACACTTCTACCCTTCTTAGAGGAGTCTATTGACTCAACCCATCTAGGCATTACTCAAACACCCTATTCAACTAATCTATCAACATACCTCAAAACTCATCATAGCTAAGTCGGGTTCTACCAACAACTAGACATAACCACACAATAACCTCGCTAGATAGGCACACTATCCCCCACTTGGGAGTAAGCCTACACAAACTTTTCTAAACATCATGCATACTAAAAACAACTTCAAAGTCTATCATCTCAAGTCTTACCAAGTTACATAGCCATAATTGGCATCTCAACCAACCTTTCTCCCTCACTTCTTGCAGCATAAACCCTCCTAATAGTCACATCCTAAAGACTATCGGATAAGGGATAAGAGAGAGAGATTATAGATCTATGGCACGACTTGGAGAATGAAGAAGTGAGATTTTCCCTAAGCATTCAATAGCCTCCTATTCATAAAATGTGTCGCGACTTACACCCATGAATAAGACTCTACTTAGACGTGGTTTGAGAAATCCTAAAACTTATCCCAAAACCTTATGCTCTGATACCAAGTTTGTCACAACCCGAGAGCACCCCCTAGTCGTAACACGATGTACTTGATCCCGAAGGGGTCGCATACAAGCCCTTAGAATTATCATATCATAAGATTGTAGAAAAGTAGAGAGAATTTAAAACTTTCTTTAAAGCATAATACCAAAAACATTTCATAAAAGCAGAATTCTTTCTAACATCTTTGTCTCAAACCATCTATGAATAACATGAATAAAATTCTTGGGACGCAGCCCACAAAAAGTCTAAAACAAGAGAAAAGACATAAATGAAAGATAATGGGTTTGTCCTAGAACCTATGAGGACTCATCAATCTTCAATCTTCTTGCACTTAGGAACCTAGCGTCCAAGCAACTCAATCTCCCAACACCCTACATTGATTATAATGTAGGCAATATGCGTTAGTACAAAATGTACCAAGTATGAAAGCTAACATACCAACATAAACATCTCAAAGTAATTAGTCAATATAAGACATGATCATAAGAGATAACAACATAGTCATAAGTGTAATCTCCAACATAAGCAACGTATGAACATAAGTCGACATAAGACATAATAAACGAGCATAGGAGATATATCACAATCACAATAAGTCAATTATTCATCATAAGCATCATATAACCATTATTGACTATTAGTCATCTATGCCATAATAGTACCATTCTCAAGTAACCTCAAAAGCATACAAGTGCAAAGCAAGAATCGCATCCCATAATACTACCCAAGCCATGTATCCTTTCTTGGTCATCCTAATCATGGTATATATACATGGTCTAATGCTCTAGGCTTCTCTACCATAAGGGTACCATATTTCTAGGTAATCTCAAAGCACACATGTGCAATGCATGAAAAGCATCCCATAATACCCTTCACACTAAGCATGACCTTGAAGACATCCTAGTCATATTCACCCTACTTTGGTCTCATTATTAACTTAAGTTCTCATAACTAAGGGAATCTCTCACCTTTAGTCAACTATAGCAAGGAAGGCAATTGTGGCACAATCCCATCTGAACTCACTCTATTGAGTAACCCTAAGCCATACTTGCTCAATGCAATCATAGCATCCCATAATACTACTCATGCTAAGTATTACTTTTAGGTCCTCTTTCTAGTACTTCTAAGTTTGGAACCTAGTTCCACTTTTTATCTTTAGAACACTATGAGGTACTTTCTTAAGCACATCTTAGTTCATTTATAACTTGAATCCTATGAGATACCACTTTTAGTGTGTCTAAGTTCATTACTAGCATGGATTCTATGAGATACTTACTTAAGTATGTCTAACCCCCTTTTTCTTTGAACTCTATGAGATACTCTTTGAAATTTGAGAGTTTAAGGGCTCCATGGAAGAAAGAATTCCATGGATCAAGATTACCATACCTTAATTAAAGATTCTACATGAATTTGGATGGAAAAGGCTTCTCCTTGAACCCTAATCTTGAGCTTGTTCTTGTTCTTCAATGGATTCTTAGAGAGAGAAATATTTCGAAGGTAAATAGTTTATTTTGGGGTCTTGAATGAATGAACTAATTGAATTGGTTTTAGGGGCCCATTAGGTTTATATAGTTAGTTTTAATTAGTATTAACGATCCTACTTAATTAATTAATTAACCCTAAGCCCCTCTCTTAAATCCAACTAAAACTACCTGACCAACCTACATGTGTCACTCACGAAACCCCACCCATGGACCGTGGATGGGTTCACGCTCCATACTGCACATGTATAGACTGGACAAAGAGTTTTGGAGAGAAAATGGGGAGGTCCAGCCTCGACCCACGACCCCCATCTATGGGGCATGGATCAACCCACGGCTCGTGGGTGCCCATCCGTAGGTCAACCTATTTTTGACAGCTTTTTGGGCAGCCTCTTCGTCCTCCTCAAGGACCCTTAGGGTGGTCCTTGGGGGGTCATGCCTTGACGTTCTATAACGACCAGAAAACTGATAGGATAAATTAGAGGCTAAACGTGGGGGTTAACGTCAAGAATTAAGGGCAAGGGATAAGGGTTTTGGGTGTAGGCAATGGTTTGGGAACCTAGGCTACCTAAAACTAAGCCTAGCTACTGCCTTCCTAGACCACGAGGGTCTTCACGACCCATGGTGGCCACCACGAGTCATGGTGCCACCCATGTTTGGCTAGGAAGCAAGCCCTAGAAAGTTTCCAAGCCAAGGCACCTCTTCACGAGCCACTTCACAGCTCGTGGTCATGACCACGGGCCATGGGAAGACTCGTGGAGTTGCCTTAACCTGGTGGGAGTGGTGCAATGTTGAGGAGGCTACTGCCTGGAAGACCACGGGTACCACCACGAGTCGTGGTGCCCTAGATGGTCCATGAAATTGGTTGTCAAGATCACTTGACCTCAAGGGGAGGCAAGGCAGCTTGGCCAAGTCACTGCCTCAAGACCACGACCATCACCATGACTCATGGTCTTGACCACGGATCGTTGGGGGTCTTGTGGTCCTTCCTTAGGCCCTTGAGGGCTTTTGAAAGTTGAGAGGCACACTGCCTAAGGGACCACGGGCACCACCACGAGTCGTGGTGCCCCTCACGACCCGTTTAGTTGGGCGTGGTCCCTGACGGGGTTGCCTAAAATTAGGGTGTTTAAGTAATTTCATTTTAATTAATTAATGTGTGGGGTTGATTTTAATTGTTTTTTATCACTAGTATATATAGTTTTAAGTCCTAAAACAAGTCATTTACTCCTTATTCCCCAAATCAAAACAAGAGTTCCTCCTTTCAAAAATTCTCTCTCTAGAAGTTCCCAAAAAAGAAGATAAAGAAGAAATGGGAGCTAGGGTTGGTGGATTCAAGGTGTTTGTTCCTCAATTTTCGTGGGCAATCAATAGCAAGGTATAGTAGTCTTCATCCTTGTCTAACTTTTCATTCAAGGAGCCAATCTCAAAGGTTTCAAGTTTACCAAAACCCTAGTGTTTTACTAAATCTCATAGGTTCCTTCATCAAACATTTTAAAATGGTGATTAATAACATTTTGTTATTGTATTAGTGTTTAATTAATGATTTATGATGAAAATACTGTATGAACCCGTGAATTTTTCAATTCCTAAATTGTGCCTTTAAGAAGTGGTTTTGTTGATTATGAAAGCTTATGAATGGAAATTGTCTAAATTGCTTTGGGTTATTGAATTGTATAATTATCTATGCCTTAACTATAGTAATTTTTTGATGTGTGGATGATTTGAGAGATCATGGCCTTGAAGGCATAGTATAAGAAATTGAAGTATTAGCATGATATCTTGTATATGAATGTGAGTTCAGTGAAGTTAAGGTGATCTTGTTTAGATTGTAATAGTGTTATGATTGAAAGTATATTCTCTATTAACACTTATGAATGATGATGATGGAATATGAAGGGTTCTATAATGTAATTTTATATATCTTGAATTGGTAGGCTTGTGCATCCTATTCTTGTATAAATGAATGTAAAGGTGATTCTGATATCTTAAATTGGTAGGCTTAGGCATCCTCCTCTTGTATGACGAATGTATCTTGACTTAATGTCTTCATGTCTTGAATTTGTAGACCTAATGCTGGTAGCCTTTCATGAATGAATGAATGATGAAATATTCTAGGCTAAACCTTGAATTGGTAGACCTAATGTTGGTGGCCTTTCATGAGGAGTCTAGGAACTAATGTGAATGTTAAGCCTTGAAACCATAGACCTAATGGTGGTGGCTCTTTCTTGTGTGAAATGATGAACCTAGATGCGGTAGACCTAATGGTGGTGGCTCTTTCTAGGAAAATCATTAGCTATCCTAAAATGTACCTTGAATAGGTAGACCTAATGTGTCACGCCTCGAATCCCATTAAGACGGATAGGTACCCGATGCCCTAAAGGCCCGAGAGAACCAACATGTAACATGTGCTTACTATGCATATAACTATGACAATCTTGTGACAAGTTCACATAGGATGCCGCGATACGAACCGACATAAGTAGACCTAAAACTTATATACAAAACTTGGCCGTTGAGGTGACAACTTGTTAAGACGCAACTAAACCATATACATAAGTCCACAAAGCCTCTAAAAGATAGAAAATCTTAGAGTAGGTCGGGATAGACCCCTCCTTACACTTAACTACGATACAATACAAAAACGAATCTACCATGGACTCAGTAAAGCTCCGAAGCAACCTGGAGCTCACCAAAAGTAGCCGAGTGTCGTGTGCTCCTATTGTGAGGCAGAATCCTCATTAGTAGTGGAAGTGAAAGAGAAGCAGTACATTGATCCTATTCTATTACATCTTAAGGAGAATGTACAACAGGGTATGACAAAGGCATTTGAGCTTACGCAAGAGGGAGTACTTCGATGTCAAAACAGATTGTGTGTACCTAATGTAGATGAATTAAGAAAGAGGATTATGATGGAAGCGAGTCATTCAAGATATTCTGTCCATCCGGGGTCAACCAAAATGTATCATGACTTGAAAGAAATGTATTGGTGGGGTGACATGAAGAAGAACATTGCGGAATTTGTGGCTCAATGTCCCAATTGTCAACAAGTAAAAGTAGAGCACCAAAAGCACGGAGGTTATTGCAGCATATAGAGGTTCCAATTTGGAAGTGGGGCATGATCAACATGTATTTTGTCGCTGGCTTGCCTCGTTCATTTCAGAAGTTTGATTCCATATGGGTAATAGTTGACTGACTCACCAAATCAGCGCACTTCTTGCCGGTGAAGACTACTTATACAACTGAAGAGTATGCAAGGTTTTACATTAAAGAGATAGTTCGACTACATGGAGTGCCAATCTCTATAATATCTTATAGAGGGGCTCAATTCACTGCAAATTTTTGGAAGTCATTTCAGAAGAGTTTGGGAACACAAGTGAATTTAAGTACAGCCTTTCACCCTCAAATGGATGGCCAGGCAGAACGTACAATTCAAACACTTGAGGATATGTTGTGAGCTTGTATATTAGACTTCAAGGGTAGTTGGGATAATCACCTACCACTTATTGAATTCGCTTATAACAATAGCTACCATTCAAGTATCAAAATGGCACCTTAGGAAGCTTTATATGGGAAAAAGTGTAGATCCCCATTTGGCTGGTTCGAAACAGGTGAAACTTCCTTATTTGGGCCAAATCTTGTTCATCAAGCTATGGAAAAAGTTAAGGTGATACAACAATGGCTAACAACTGCTCAAAGTCGACACAAATCATATGCGGATGTTAAAAGAAGAGGACTAGAGTTTTCCATAGGGGATTGGGTGTTCTTGAAGGTGTCTCCAATGAAAGGAGTAATGAGGTTTGGTAAAAAAGGGAAGTTGAGTCCCCGCTATATAGGTCCATATAGGATTATTCGAAGAGTTGGCCAAGTAGACTATGAGTTAGAGCTACCACAAGAGCTTTCATCAGTTCTTCCGGTGTTTCATGTCTCGATGCTTCGAAAATGCATAGGTGACCCATCTCGTATTACTCCTACTGAAGATGTTATAGGTTACGAGAGATCTCACTTATGAAGAAGTACCCATTTCTATTTTGGATCAACAAGTTAGGAAGTTAAGAAATAAAAAAGTAGCTTCTGTAAAAGTATTATGGAGGAACCAACAAGTAGAAGAAGTTACATGGCAAGCGGAAGAAGCAATGAAATTGAAGTATCCTCATCTCTTTCAGATCCATGAGAAAGATGAAAATGCTTACTCTAGACGCTGACAAGTAAGTATAAGTCTATATGTATTATGTGATTAATAGTAGCACTAACTTAGGCTTGAACTTGTTTGGACTGGATAACCATGCTAACATTCGAGGATGAATGTTTTTAAGGGGGGAAGGATGTAACAACCTGTATTATGCATATGCTAGTTCTACTCATGTGATACTTGACATAGCCTTATAGTATAGGTGAGGGACCACGCCTATTATATGATTAGTGTTGGTTTAAACTAGCTCGGAAGGTGATGTAACGCCTTGCACATTTCAGCATGTCTACTGCAAGTTACCTCCGACTGAAGTATTTAAACTAGAGGTAGTAAGGTGGTAATTGAGCTTAAAGTTGAAAGTTAAGTGCTAAGTTGAAGAAAAATGGATTAATATTTAGAAAATGGAATAAAATAATCGAGTTGCTTGCTTGACTGTAGGTGACAAGTAGGTGCATCACCTACTTTGACTTATTGACCAGCCCAAAGGACCAAGTAGGTGCATCACCTACTAAGACTCTTTTTTTACCATGTAATTGGGCCAAGTGCACTACCACCTACTTGCATTAATTTGGCCCAAGTTGAGTAGAAGAATAAGGGGAAAATGGACAACCAAGGCCCAATAGTCTTAAGTCCAAAAAGGCCCAAGTGAAAAGTCCAAGTAGGTGGATCACCTACTTGTATTAATTATGGCCCAAATTGACAAGAATAGAGGGATAATTGGCAGTAAGGCCCAACAAGTGTTGAAGTCCCCAAAGGACCAAGTTAAAAGGCCAAGTAGGTGGGTCACCTACTTGACAATATATGACCCAAAATTGGCTAAGAAAGTCGGCCATTACACCTCCCTTTTAAAAGGATAAAGATCAGATCTTTTGCTCCATTTTTAACTTGCAAAATTTTCAGATTTTTTAAGTTTCTCTTTTGGTCTCTCTTGGCTTCAATCAGCAGCCCTAAAACACCTTGGGGTTCTTGAGTATTGTCCCCCTTTTCAAGTAAAAGTTTGAAGGAGAGTTTCAGTTCTTGAAGTACAAGTTTAGAGGATAAATTTCAAGAAACTAATAATAGCACCCAAGAAGGGAGGCTGAATTGTGACAGTTGTATTGGTCAGAAAATAAGGTATGTAGGGCTATTCGATTCCATATTCCTTGGCATGAAATCTGATACTTGCAATTAATATCAATAAGTGAATTTCCTAAGTTCTATTCCTAGTAAAGGAAACATAGTGGCAGCGTATGATCTCCAAATAGCAAACAATATTTCCCCCTCTCCTAAGTGTATATAATTACTTCATTATATGTTCGATACTCTATAGTCAATTGGAGTCAATTGTATCATTTAAGCTCACAAGTAATGCATTGATGTTACATATCTCCTTATGTCATTGTTACTGTCTTGAAGTATTATTTTTATGTTTTCTACTACTAGTCCATATTTCCAAATCTCAAAAATGATTATGACCACCAAAACAACAATCTCAAAGATTAAAGAATCTAAGTGAAGCAATTTGTATAATTATGGGTGGCAGCTCAGGGGCAAAATCCTAGCATGGGCTGATCCCAATTGGTATAGAAGGGTGGCAGCTCAGAGGCGAAAGCCTATCGTGGGCCGATCCCAATTTGTGTAATTTTGAGGACCGCATCCCAGGGATTAAAATGCCTAGCATGGGTCATCCTCTTCTACCACTGATCAACTGGTTATTCGTATCACATGCCTTATAAAGATCATAACACACAGAAAAGTAAAGACAAGAATGTAACATACATGATCCCACAAGAGTTAATAGAGGTGGTCTCCTGTTCTGATTTATGCACACATATATTGATACCTGGTTTCATTCGAACTCTTATTTTATATATGTTATTGCCTTACATATTCAATACATTTTTTCGTACTGATGTCCCTCGTGGGGGACGCTTTATTTCATGTTGCAGGCACATGTACTCCAGCTAGTAGACCTCCTCAATAGGAGCACATGACACTCAGCTACTTTTGGTGAGCTCCAGGTTGCTTCGGAGCTTTACTGAGTCCTTGGTAGATTCATTTTGGTATTGTATCATAGTTAAGGGTAAGGCGGGGTCTGTCCCGACCTACTCTAAGGTTTTCTATATTTTAGAGGCTTTGTAGACTTATGTATATGGTTCAGTTGCATCTTAACAAGTTGTGGCTTCAACGGCCAAGTCTTGTATATAAGTTTTGGGTCTACTTATGTTGGTTCGTATCGTTGCATCCTATGTGAACTTATCATAAGATTGTCATAGTTATATGCATAGTACGCATAGGTTACATGTTGGTTCTCTCGAGCCTTTAGGGCATCGGGTGCCTGTCCGTCTTAATGGGATTTGAGGCGTGACATAATGGTGGTGGCCCTTCATGTGTAATGTGTTTTGGGTCGGTAGGCTTAATGTTGGTGGCCCTCTCAAGTACAACGATGTAATGTGAATAAAATACCTTCTGGGAATGTAGGCTAAGCACCGAGTGGATATGGTAAGATGGAAATTCTCCCATTGTTAGGCTAGGGTTCCAATGAACATCTTTTTATCCCATAACTATGTGCTCACATAGGATATTAGCTAGTGTATTCCATCCAAGCTAATGTTACCGGTCTTCCTTAGGCAAGTAGCCCACCTTTTTACGGTGTGGGGCTATGTGACACCAGATTCCATGTCTAGCTTGCATGGTCTATGTCGGTTAAACGCTTATTCCCATCATGTGAGATGTACATTATGGTTTCTTGAAAAGTTCTATGAAGTGTGGGTGGTAGTATTGGATGCCATCCATGCATTGCACTAGTAAGCTTTGAGAGGGTCATAGTGAGTTCTCTAAGTCTTAATGACTAATGTATGAAAGTCCTCTAAATGAAGTTAAAGAAAAATGTTGACTCTTATATGTCTAATGGGATTATGCATGCTATACTTGGGTTATATTATGAGTTATTTTCCCTTGTCGTGACTTATGAAATTTTTATATCTCTTATGTATGGATCTTGTGTAAAGGTTAAAGGTTAAATGGTAAGTTCACTTTTGGTGACCTTAATATGGTGCTTTAGTATGGATGGTGGTATGGGACGCTATCCATACATTGCTCAAGGTATAGCATGAGGGTTACTTGAGGTGAAGGTCTAACGTGAAGGTAATGGTTTAAATGTTGATTATGACTCTATTGTGAGAAATGACTTATATGTTGGTTGTGTTTGTATAATATGCCTCTTATGCTTATATTCATGAAGTTTTGTCAAAATGGTATAAAAGCATGACGTTCAAACAAAATGTCTGTTTTAAGCATGTTTTAGCATGGCTATCATACTTAGTACTTTTTGTGCTAACCCATATATTTCTTCATGTTTACTACAAGTGTAGGTTTCGGAAAGTGATTGCTTCTCTCTAGTTCAAGTGCTTGGATTGTTATTCCTCCAAGACCAAGTGGTATGTCCTCATAGATAGAGGACAAGTACTCTAGAAGTTTCTTTTATTTCACGTAATAGACAATTTTAGTATTTTTTATTGTAAAGGGTCATGACCCTACTTTAGTTTTCAAGATATTGTTTTAGATGGCCATGTGAGACTTAGATTTCCTCTGTGTTTTTAAATGAAGTTTTTTTAATGTTTGGATTTAAATAAGTTTTTAATTCCACACTATTTTTATGCCGAATGCAATGAAATGCTATGAGGCTTGTATGAGACCCCTTCGAGGTCAAGTACGTCGTGTCACATCTAGAGGCTAGCCTTGGGTCGTGATAAACATGGTATCAGAGCATAAGATTTTGGAAATGGTTCTTAGGATTGATGTCTCACAATCCACGTCTAGTAGAGTCTTGTTCATCAGTGTGAGTCGTGACATGTCTATGAGCGAGAGGCTATAGGACGTTAGAAAGTTACACTTCTTTCATATTCTTGAAATCGTGCCTTAGACTTTAGTTCTATAAGTGTCATTTTCCTAATCCTTCTCTTGTGTTTATAGGATATGAATACAAGAAATACGCCCACAAGGAGAGTGGAAGAGAAGGTGGTGCATGAGGGAGTTCCTCCCCAAGATCCTTAAGGTGACCAAGTTCCTCAAAGTGACCAAGTTCCTCAAGAGGATGAAGTTTCGGTTGAAACTCTGGCTATGACTAATGATGAAATTAGGTCGGCTTTTCTAACCTTAGCCCAAGCTATGACGGCCCAAGTTACTAGAGATGTGGGGCCTCGAGTGAATGCTAGTGAGAATACTATGGCTTCTAGGTTGAGGGACTTTGTGAGGATGAACCTTCCGGTTTTTCTAGGTTCCAAGGTGGGAGAGGATCCCCAAGACTTTTTGGATGAGGTGTACAAGATATTCAATGCTATGGGAAATACTTCTATTGAAAAAGTGGAACTTTCCGCTTACCAATTGAAAGATGTTGCCCAAATTTGGTTCATTCAATGGAAAAGCAATAGGCCTATAGGAAAGAGGTTTATAGATTGGGAATTGTTCAAGGAGGCCTTTCTTGGTAGGTTCTTTCCCCATGAGAAGAGGGAGGTTAAGATGGAGGAGTTTATCAACCTTAGGCAAGGTAATATGAGTGTCCAACAGTACTCCTTGAAGTTTACCCAACTGTCTAAGTATCCTCCATCTTTGGTGTCTAAACTTATAAATGAGATGAGTAGGTTTGTTACCAGTATATCTGACATAATTGAGGAAGAGTTTCGTACGGCGATACTCCATGATGACATGAACATTTCTAGACTCATGGTGTATGCTCAATCTATTGAGGAGTCTAAACTTAAGAGGAAGAGTGGAGAGTTGAAGAGGTCTAGGCCCGATGAGCAAGGTCACCTAGGTTCAAGAAGAGAGCTCCAACCCAAGATTCTTCAAGCATTCCTAAGGTTAACCAAGAAAAAAGTGGTGAATTTCAATTTTTTAAATCTACTTGCCATAATTGTGGAAAGAAGCACCATGGAAAGTGCTTAGTCTATACTAGCGGGTACTATGGGTGTGGAAAAAGTGTTCATCAAGTGAGGAATTGTCCTACTCTTACGGCTAGAGGAAGGGAGGCCAAACAAGCCTCTCTTAGTGGCCCAGATCTTGATGCTCCAAAGAGGAGTCCTTTCTATGCTCTTCAACCTAACAAGGACAAAGGAGCTAATCCGGATGAAGGCAACGGTAAGTGATAGTTCCTTATGGTCATGAATGTCTTGTTAAGGTTCTTATGTTGTTTTTCATGTTTACCTTAGAATGGGTTTTCTATTAAGGGGGAGATGGTATGCTGAATAGTAAGGTTGTGGAGAGTTTTGATATCCTTGTAACTTTCATCTATTCCTAATCAAGCTTGAGACCAAGAGTTCATTGTAGCTTGTTTCATGTTTTGGAGTCATGTCTGATAATGTGTTTTCATGATCTCCTTATGTTATGCATGTTTTAAAGAAATTATGCTTACATGAGAGAAATCAGTTTCATGAATGTGTTCGTCATGTTGATTTGCATCTATGATGAGTTGCCTAAATACTTCATGAGTTGACTTGTTGAGTTTGCCTAAATGTGTTTTTGAAAAGAGTTGCATAAATTGCCTTATGATGTTGTGAACGCCAACAAAATAGACTGGTCAAGAAGGATTGATGATGCTCTATGGGCCTATCGCACTGCTTTCAAGATTCCCATAGGTATGTCCCCCTACTAACTTGTATATGGAAAGTCATGCCATTTGCCGGTAGAGTTAGAGCATAAGGCCATGTGGGCACTAAAGAAGTTGAATTTGGATTGGGGTGCCGCATCAAACAAAAAATTGAATAAGCTTAATGAGTTTCGCCTAAAAGCATATGAAAGTTCAGTCTTGTACAAGGAGAAGATGAAGAAGTATCATGATCAAAATATTGAAAAGTGTGAATTATCATGATCAAAAGATTGAGAAGTGTGAATTTATTGTGGGTGATCTGGTTCTTTTATTCAACTCAAGGATGCGATTGTTTCTAGCAATCTCAAATCCAAATGGACCGGGCCATTCTGAGTCACTCAAGTATTTCCATCTAAAGCGGTCGAGCTTGAGAACAAGGAGGGAACAAGGTTTAAAGTGAATGGGCAAAGAATCAAGGTCTACATGGGGAAATCGGAGAGTGTGCAAGAAGTGATTGAGGCCTACTATCTTGATGAATTCTGAGTAATCAAGGTGTTTGTGTCGTGCCGCGACGTTAAATCAAGCGCTACTTGGGAGGCAACCCAAGATGTACCATCTAGCCAACTATAGGTTTTTCTTTTCGATTTAGGATTTTTCTTCTTTTATTTTAATTTTTTAAACTCTTTAGATAGGTGCTTTATTTTTTGTATTAGTGTTGGCTAGATACAAAATAGGGTTCTGATGTGCCGCGAAATCGTGGCACATTTGATGGTTAATAACTATGAACTAATACTAGAATTAAGTGATATTTTGGGATTATTTGATAGGTTTGTTAAATGTGTAGGCAGAATCTGGATTGTACAGAAAAAGAAGCAGAACTGATGTTGGCCCAAGTGAAGTTCACGGCCAACTTCATGAACCGTTAAATTCGTTACGGTCAGTGATTGAGCTCGTGAAAGTGGGCCAGAACTGGGCCTTGAGAAGATGAAGAGCAAGAATCAAACTGAAGATCACGGAGGGTCATACGGGCCGTTATTATTACCACGAACCATGGTACCTACCATGAAGCTGAACCAGTATAAAAGCAAGAAAAAGCTGAAAGAAGGTTGAAACAAAAGTGAAGATCATGGGTGACTTCCCGGGCCGTGGTATTCACTATGAACCGTGGTGTCTCTCGTGGTACATTTTCTAGAGACCAAGTTTGAAGACCTACTCTGGGGAAGCTCCAAGGCATGACCACGGAGGGCTTCACGGTCCGTGAATCCCTTGACGTGTCGTGGTAGTGGCCGTGACAAGGCCCGACAACTCAGTCCTAACTTGATTAGAACTCATTTTAAACATTCTATTTTGAATTACTTTAGGTTTTTTTTATGGATACGAGGGGATTATCTGACATTTCACAACAGGGAACGGAGAAAAACTTGAGTTTTAGATTTTGGATTCAGATTTTTGTCATCGGTGGGACGTTGTTCATTTCGATCTTGGGATTATCAAGTGGTTGTTGATTTACCGATTATTTTTGTAAGTAATTCTTAACATGTTTTCATTATCTATTATTGATTCTTTGCATAAGAACATGAGTGGCTAAACGTCACGACTGGGTGTGTGGGATCTATGATGATATTCTAGTTGCGATTCCGTAAAATGAGTAAAAGGCAATCTTTGTTTACAACTTGAAGTTTACAGCTTTCATTATCATTTTAGTCTATTGAATGCATGCTTTAGACAGGCCTGTATCTGGTGATTGTTCGACAGAAAAGCATCAGTTGGGAAAAAGTTAAACTAAGTTTACGAATTGGAGTTAAAGTTGGATTTCGAAAGAAGGGATCTTTAACACCATATTAAATTAAGTGAAGTCCAATATCGATAACATTTTAAGTTCGAGAGAATTCGAATGAATATTATCTAATTACGCTGAGAAGCGTTAGATTTATTTAATTCTCAAAGAGTCTGTAAACATTGATTTGCTTGACACTCAATTTACGGAAGAGCGTTATAATTGATGTCATAGTGAACACAAAACCTGGTTTCTTTAAATTAATTGAATCAACTGACAACGAGATATTTTATGAACCGTGTAACTAAGTTTTAACTGGAAGTACTTGTTGATAGAATACTTTTCAATTAAACCCAATTTTTACTTTCCTTGTTAATTGTTTAGGAAATAGTAACGACAATTGAGTAAATGCGAGAGTGAAACTTTGTCTATAAAGAAATTCTCTGTGGGATCGACCTCAACTCTGGTTGAGTTCTGTAAATTGACAACGACCGTTTACACTTCTTATTTGGAGTGTAAGTTTGGACGTATCAAATTTTGGCACCACTGCCGAGGAATTTCAATTCAGGAGTGTTTTACTAGCTTTTATTCAATTTGTACTTATATTTCCTAATTTTACGTTTTGTTCTATGTTTGTGTCTCTTTCATGTGAGTGCTACTGTGTATGCCAAGTACCAGGAGTAAAGGAGTTCCATTGATCCCTTACGACTCAGGACTCGAAAAGACTCTTCAAAAAATGGTGAATGCACAAGAACTGGAGGCACAAAGACAAAAGTTGGAACTAGAAGTTGAAGCCGCTGAAAGAGGTGTTCAGCAGAACGGCGGTAACAACCAACCTAGGGTGGTAGATGAAAATAGAGGAGTGGGTGGATTGATTCCTCCCGAGTGCCAACCAATAGCTCCAAGGGGTAGAGCTCAGCATCCAGCGCACATGATGTATGATGAAGATGATGCAGATTTGGATGGTGCTGGAGCGATAGTGTTACCTGCACTACCTCCAGGTGTTAAGTTCACAATCACCAGCACTATGATTCAATTGTTGAACCTTAAAGGTATGTTTAGGGGTGCAGCTGGTGATGATGCAAATCAGCACTTGATGAACTTTGTGGCTATCTGTAAGTCACAAGAGATTCCTGTGGTAAACCAAACAACAATGAGATTGAGGTTGTTTCCATTGTCTCTTACTGGAGAGGAGACTAACTGGTTGAATGAGATGCCAGATGACTACATCAGAACTTGGAATGAGTTTAAGGAAGCTTTCCTGGAATGATTCTTCCCAGAATCAAAAGAGTTGCAGATGAAGGACGAGATTAGTACACACAAGCAACTACCAGGAGAAGCCATGCATGATACTTGGTGGAGGTTCAGCCAAAAGTTAAAGAAATGCCCTAACCATGATCTTACCGAAAGGCATCTTAAACAGGCCTTTTATAGGTCTCTGAATTATGTTACTAAACCTGTTGTTGATGCAGTTTGTGGAGGCTCATTTATGAGGAAGCCATTTGCAGAAAGCATGCAGCTACTAGACGAGGTCTCAAAGAACAACAGAGCATGGTACACTAGAGATGCAGAGGTAGGAGAGTTTGGGTATACATTTGAGCTTTCAGCTGAACAAAGGAAGAGAGAAAAAGAAAGGGACCAAGACATGGCACATATGAGAACTCAAATAGACTTGCTCACAAAGCACATTGTTGCCAAGTCTGAAAAGGTGAATGTTGTGGGACAGCAGAACAGGTATGAAGATCAGGATCTTGAAATTTATGAGGAAGCTAACTATTTAGGGAATCAAGGAGGTTTCCAGAATTATAACTCTAGAAATCATGGTTACAATTCTAGAAATGCAGGTCGGAGCTATGCTAGGGATGGTCAGTATGAAAGGCCAGCAAATAGAGATCAAGGAAACTGGCAAAACAAAGAGGGGTATAGGAACGACCGCAGTGGTGTATATGTACCTCCAGGTAATAGAGACCGGGTGAGTGGTAGTTCTAACGGGTCTAAGCTGGAGGACATGATGGCTAAGGTAACTCAGAAGGTTGAGTCAACCGATGCAGGGGTGAAAGAAATGAGAGGTGACTTCTCGAGCAGGAGTCAGTTGGTGGACTCTCACACCACCTCCATTAAACAAATAGAGCAGCAGTTGGGGCAACTCTCAGCCTCAATGAATCAGAGAAAGAACGTATCACTACCAAGTGATACCATTCAAAATCCCAAGAAGGACGGACACTGCATGGCCATTGCCACTAGGAGTGGTAAAGTTCTTGCTGACCCTATTTCTGCAGGTACCAAGTATGAACAGGTCTCAGAGAGGAGGATGAGAATATACAGGTAGATGATCGGGGAGAGGCTCAACAATCTCAACCTAAAGCACAACCTTCGAGAGGAAAAGAGAAAGAGGTTCAGGAACACCTGCCCTTACAGTAGATTCCCAGGCCACCTCCTCCTTTCCCGCAAAGGCTCAAAAAGAAAGCTGAAGATGGAAAGTTTACGAAATTCATCACCATGCTGAAACAACTTTCAGTAAACATTCCATTGGTTGAAGCCCAAGAGCAGATGCCAGGATATGCCAAGTTGATGAAAGACTTGGTCACCAAGAAAAGAGCTGTAAGTCATAATTTCTCTAACGATGTTCATCATTGCAGTGCCATTGCTACCAGATCTCTGGTGCAAAAAAAGGAGGATTCACGTGCATTCACAATACCATGCACCATTGGGTCAATCAAGTTTGCAAAAGCTTTATGTGATCTGGGATCTAGCATAAATCTGATGCCTTTAGCCATTTATAAAAAGTTAGGTTTCGGAGTACCAAAACCTACAGCAATGAGGTTGATGATGGCTGATAGGTCAGTAAAGAGACCAGTGGAAATCCTGTGTGATGTACTGGTAAAGGTGGACTCTTTCATCTTTCCAACTGATTTTGCGATTCTGGATTGCGAAGTAGATTTTGAGGTTCAAAGAATCTTGGGAAGACCCTTTTTGGTCAAGGGAAGAGCTTTAGTGGATGTTGAGAGAGGAGAATTGAAGTTCAAACTCAACACAGATGAGGTAAAGGTAAATATTTTCAGGTCAATGTAACAACAACGAGAGATGAATGTGATATCTGCAATAGAGATGGTCACTGATGAAGACATGAGGGTACCCATAGAAGAGAGAATGGATGTTGAAACATTAGCAGCAGTACTGATGAACTTTGATGCTAATTTTCAGTCTGACTATGTAGAGACCATGAATGCCTTGCAGGGTATGGGAGCACATTCCTATGCTCCAAAGAAATTGGATTTGGACTTGAAAAACAGGCCAAGTCCTCCAGCAAAACCATCCATTGAGGAGCCACCAGTGTTAGAGCTGAAACAGTTACCCAATCACCTCAGGTATGTATTCTTGGGTACTAATAACACTTTACCTGTGATTTTGGCTGCAGATTTGAATGAAAAGCAGGTAAAAGAGGTGATCAAGGTGCTAAAAAGATACGAAAGAGCCATTGGATGGACCATTGCTGATATAATCGGGATACCTCCAGGTATTTGCACGCATAAGATTCAGCTTGAGGAAAACTTCAGCCCGAGTATTGAACACCAACGGAGATTGAACCCACCTATGCAAGAGGTGGTTAAGAAAGAAATAATCAAATGGTTAGATGCTGGGGTGGTCTACCCTATTTCTGATAGCCATTGGGTCAGCCCAGTGCAATGTGTGCCTAAAAAGGGAGGCATGACTGTGGTGGCAAATGCCAAGAATGAATTAGTCTCGTAGAGACCGGTCACTGGATGGCGAGTGTGCATGGATTACAGGAAGCTGAACAAGTGGACTTTGAGGGATCATTTCCCCATGCCTTTCATGGACCAGATGCTTGACAGGTTGGCAGGTAAAGGATGGTATTATTTCTTAGATGGATACTCTGGCTACAACCAGATATCAAATGCACCTGAAGATCAGGAAAAGACTACCTTCACATGTCCTTATGGCACCTTTGCGTTTAAACGCATGCCATTTGGACTATGTAATGCACCAGCCACATTTCAAAGGTGTATGATGTCCATCTTTTCATACATGGTTGAGGACACTCTATAGGTATTTATGGATGACTTCTCTGTAGTAGGTGATACTTTTGATGACTGTTTGTTGAATCTTAGCAGGGCTTTACAGAGATGTGAGAAAGCCAACTTAGTGCTAAATTGGGAGAAGTGCCACTTCATGGTAAAAGAGGGCATAGTCCTTGGACACAACGTATCACAGAAAGGAATTGAGGTCGATAAGGCTAAGATTGAGGTGATTGAAAAATTATCTACGCCAATCTGTGTGAAGGGTGTTCGAAGCTTCCTAAGACACACCGGATTCTATAGGCGTTTAATCAAAGACTTCTCAAAAATTGCACACCCCATGTGCAAGCTTTTAGAGAAGGAGGTGAAATTTGTCTTTGATGAGACATGCCTTAAAGCTTTTGAGTGCCTAAAAGAGAAACTGATTTCAGCACCAGTGATTATTGGCCCAAACTGGGCGGAGCCATTTGAGGTGATGAGTGATGCTGGTGGGACTGTGTTAGGAGTTGTGTTGGGACAAAAGCGCAACAGGATGTTCCATCTGATCTACTATGCTAGTAAGTCGCTAAATGGGGCACACCGAAACTACACAGTCACTGAACAGGAACTATTGGTTTTAGTGTATGCTTTTGAAAAGTTCAGAGCTTATCTTCTGGGCACTAAATTGATAGTTCACACAGACCATGTTGCTTTGAGATATCTCATGGCAAAGGTACATGCCAAGCCTAGGCTGATCTGATGGGTATTGTTTCTTCAAGAGTTTGACTTCGAAGTGAAAGACATGAGAGGTTGTGAGAACCAGGTAGCTGATCACCTGTCTAGGTTGGAAGCTACAAAGAAGGAAGAACTTGAGCTCGATATAGATGACACATTCTCGGATGAGCAGGTATTAGCTTCTACTCTTGACCTTGTTCCTTGGTTTGCTGACTATGCTAATTTTCTGGTCAGTGATTTAATGCCTGAGGGACTAACATATCAGCAAAGGAAAAGGTTCCTGCATGATGTAGACAAGTACTTTTGGGATGAACCATATATGTACAGGGTGTGTGCTGACAATATAATTAGGCGATGTGTTTTGGAAGCTGAAATGTTGCACATTTTGGATGCTTGTCACTCATCTCCAGTTGGTGGTCATCGTGGTGGTGCTCAAATAGCTCACAAGATACTTCAGTGTGGGTATTACTGGCCTACAATTCATCAAGTTGCAGTGGATATAGTAAGGAGTTGTGATGTGTGCCAGCGGCAAGGAGCCATCTCTCGGCGCCATGAGTTACCCATGACACCTATTCTGGAGGTGGAATTGTTTGATGTGTGGGATATTGACTTCATGGGTCCCTTTGTGAGTTCATATGGGAAGAAATATATACTGGTGGATGTGGACTATGTGTCCAAATGGATTGAAGTTGTTACATTACCTGAGAATGATGGAAAGAGTGTCGCTGGGTTCTTGAAAAAGAACATCTTCTCAAGGTTTGGAACACCGAGAGCCATTATCAGTGATGGTGGGTCTCACTTCTGCAACAAAGTCTTTAGTGCACTTCTGACCAAGTATGGAGTAAAACAGCACAAGGTGGCAACACCTTATCACCCGCAGACGAGTGGTGAAGTGGAAGTTTCCAACAGGGAAATTAAAACAATTTTGGCAAAGACAGTGAATGCCAACAGGACAGATTGGGCACGGAAGTTAGATGATGCCCTATGGGCATATCGGATAGCTTTCAAGACACCTATTGGTATGTATCCATATCAATTGGTGTTTGTAAAGGTGTGTCATCTGCCAGTTGAGCTTGAGCATAGAGCACTCTGGGCGTTGCAGAAGCTGAATCTAAATTGGAGCGAAACCGCAAACTTGAGGCTAAATCAGATCAATGAGATGGATGAGTTCCGTCTGAGGGCCTATGAGAGGGCTGCACTGTATAAGGAGAGGATGAAGCTATATCATGACAAGTTTATTGAGGAAACGATCTTTACTCTTGGTGACTTGGTGTTACTTTTCAACTCCAGACTGCGTCTGTTTACAGGAAAACTGAAGTCTAAATGGTCTGGACCTTTTAAGGTCACACAGGTTTTTCAATTTGGTGCTATTGAATTGGAAAATGAGAAAGGTGAGAGGTTCAAAGCTAATGGTCAGTGAATCAAGGCATATTTGGGTGCTCCTGAGGATGTGAAAATTGTGGAGGAATGTAAACTTGATGAAGTTTGAGTAATCAAGTAACCTGCGTCGCGCCGCGACGTTAAATTGTGCGCTGCTTGGGAGGCAACCCAAGATGTAATTATAGTATGTATGTTCTCGTTTTCCTTATTTTTCTTTATTTTTATAGAGTCACTGTGTGTTGAGGTGTGCAGGAGAGAATAAGGGGAAAAATGCAGAAATTGGTGCAGACTGAACTTCACGGTCAGGACCACGAACCGTAGAGATTTTCACGGGAACTATCACGATTCGTCAAATTGAGGACTAAATTTGGAAGCTACTGGAAATTGCATAAAATAGGGTTCACGGTCCGTCATATATTGTACGAGCCGTCTACCCTCTCGTGAACCTCAGGTAGGAATCTCAGTTCCCAGTCAACATCACGGATAGTTTCACGGACCATGATTTCTTTTACGGGCAAATTCACGATACGTCGTCTGCACCAGGTAAGTTTCTTTGCAAGGGTAATGTCACGAACATATCCACGGACCGTTATATCTTCCACGAGAATTTTTACGGCCCGTAATCTGCTACCCAGTAACACCGATGACCCGACCCGACCTGCGCATAACCTAACTCATAAATTAAAACGTATTTATTGATTCCAAAGAGCAAAACTTCAGTTTCTCTCTTTTTCTCCTCCATAACGGTTATCTAAGAAAGAATTGATCATCATTCATAAATAAATCCCACATCTACCCAATAATCCAAACCCTAAGTGTTCAGTTGTGCAAGTGTGTCCAGCTATTTCCCGATTTTGGTTTTTTCAATCCAAGTAAGTTGAGTTTCAATGGTTTGCACCGTTACATCTTGTCTATAATGATTTTGATTTTCTTGACTTCAGTATGCATTTGTGCTGCTTAATTGCTAAACTATTACTTAGTTGGAGTGGGTAAGTCGAAAAAATTTGGAAATTTGTAGTTATTCTTGTGTGTTGGTCGATCACAGGGGGGTCAAATTTGTAGGTCAGGTAGTGAAATTTAGGTTACTTAATTTAGTGGAATAAGTAGTAGGGTAGGTTTTAAAGTATGAGAAGAGCTTGTATTTGTACAACTATGGGGATTAAGTACAGAAATTTGATGTTGGGAAGAAGATGACTGACCTAGTGCCTAATGTAAGACTACGACAAGTTGTACGGACCGTGGAAGACATTACGTGTCGTGCAACTTGTCATAGACCACACTTGAAAATCAACCAATCCCTCAGTGGTCCTCAGTTAAAGTTCACGGGCAGTATCACGGACCGTACTTCACTCCACAGGTCGTGAAACCTTCCGTTAACATCCCTTGGTTAAATGGCCAGAAATTCCTTGTAAACTCTGATCCGGTTTAAACTCCATGAGGGACATCACGGTCCATGGTTTATACCATGGTTCGTTCAAGTGCTCGTAGTGTTCCCTTGTTTGTATTTTTAATTTTTTGTAGGTATTTAGTTTATGTTAATATTGTGATTCTGTGGCCCTTCCCGATGATAGATTGGGTGACGGCATTCTTAAGGTAAGGCGTCACGATGATAATACACAGGGTAAGTCTGATTACCCGCTAGTTTGTCATTTTATTAATGATTGTACTGAATTGGTGTTTTGCTTTTCAGGTACAATGTGTCCCAGAAGAAAGAATGCTAACAAACCTTCTCCTGTCACCGCTTCACAATCAGAGGGTCATGGCGACTCCGAAGCGAGTGGGTCTGAGGTGCAAATAAATATTACACCTGAAGATCACTCACCTCGGGCTACTAGATCATTGGCTAGGAGAGTTATTATCCAGGACTCTCCTTCTCAATCTGAAGAGAGAGGTAGTAGTTCCGAGAATGGGGAAAACTCGGGGAGTCAAACTGATACTGCTGCTGGTAACCAATCTAAAGATGACTCGGGGGACAGTGCTGAATCTGACAGCAGTTCTCAGGCCGACACAAGTACTTCTCCACTTGTGGCTACCACAGAATCTAAAACTGGAGTACGAGAGGAAACAGTTAATAGAGAGGATGAGGAGGAAATCACCGATGATGATACCATGGTGATGTATGTGAACGCTCAGGAACCTAACCCTGCATTGAGACCACAGTTGATTGCTTGTTATCTCTCCATGTGGACTGTCAAAAGGTCTAAAGAGTTCTTCGACAATGGTATTGTGAATAAAACTGGGGGCTTTAAGAATCGAGTAATTATGCCTGAGACTAGGGTGGTGGTAGATGATGTCAAAGCATTCTCGGACATCTATCGGATATTTCAGCTCCATCAGTTCGATTGGATGGACAATGCACCTGGTGAATACTCTAGCCACCTGACCAGAGAATTTTATTCCTCGTATGCAGCTACATTGATGAATTTTGCTGCGGATACAAAAACCACGAAGCGTGGACAGAAAGACATGGCTAGTACATGAGATCCACTAAACTCAATCATAGTTAGGGGTCAATCAATAGATATTTCTGAGGCTTCGATTAACAGAATGTTGTACGAACCAGAATACTCTGCACCCATTTCAGTTGGCCTTTTGAGGGCAAACATCATGAGGTCACCAGTGATGCTACAATGGAAGATCACACTTCTCGAGGGTTTTACGCTGGATTGCGAAGCAAATTGCCATAGATGGGGAAAATGCAGGTTGGGTCACCACAACTCCAACACGTATCACTAAAGCTTTGCTGTCTTTCCCAAACAAGGTTTGGTGGGATGTTGTTCGAGCGCAATTGAGACCGACAGCTAATGATAACACTTTGTCCCCTTCCCTGGCCTCGTTAGTAGCATATCTTATGGTAGGTTACCCGGTCAATGCAGGACGGATAATAGCAATCGAGATGAGAGAATGGACAATCAGAGTTGAGGTCGATCCCACAGAGAATTTCTTTACAAATAAAGTTTCACTATCGCATTTACTCAATTGTCGTTACTATTTACTAAACAATTAACAAGGAAAGTAAAAATTGGGTTTAATTGAAAATTATTCTATCAGCAAGTACTTCCCGTTAAAACTTAGTTACACGGTTCATAAAAGATCTCATTGTAAGTTGATTCAATTAATTTAAAGAAACCAGGTTTTGTGTTCACTATGACATCGATTATAACGCTCTTCCGTAAATTGAGTGTCAAGTAAATCAATGTTTACAGACTCTTTGTGAATTAAATAAATCTAACGCTTCTCAGCCTAATTAGATAATATTCACTCTAATTCTCTCGAACTTAAAATGTTATCGATATTGGACTTCGCTTAATTTGATATGGTGTTAAAGATCCCTTCTCTCGAAATCCAACTTTAACTCCAATTCGTAAACTTAGTTTAGCTTTTTCCCAACTGATGCTTTTCTCTCGAACAAACACCAGATACAGGCATGTCTAAAGTGTGCATTCAATAGACTAAAATGATAATGAAAGCTGTAAACTTCAAGTTGTAAACAAAGATTGCCTTTTACTCATTTTACGGAATCGCAACTAGAATATCATCATAGATCCCACACACCCAGTCGTGACGTTTAGCCACTCATGTTTTTATGCAAAGAATCAATAATAGATAATGAAAACATGTTAAGAATTACTTACAAAAATAATTAGTAAATCAACAACCACTTGATAATCTCAAGATCGAAATGAACAACGTCCCACCGATGACAAAAATCTGAATCCAAAATCTAAAACTCAAGTTTTTCTCCGTTCCCTATTGTGAAACGTCAGATAATCCCCTCGTATCCTCCAAAAAAACCTAAAGTAATTCAAAATAAAATGTTTAAAATGAGTCTTATTCAAGTTAGGACTGAGTTATCGAGCCTTGTCACGGCCACTACCACGACCCGTCAAGGGATTCACGGACCGTGAAACTCTCCGTGTTCATGCCTTGGAGCTTCCCCAGAGTAGGTCTTCAAACTTGGTCACTGGAAAATGTACCACGAGAGACACCATGGTCCGTAGTGAATACCACGGCCCGTGAAGTCACCCATTGTCTTCACTTTGGTTTCAACCTTCTTTCAACTCTTTCTTGCTTTTATACTGGTTCAGCTTCACGGTTCGTGGTAATAACAATGGCCCATATGACCCTCTGTGATCTTCAGTTTGATTCTTGCTCTTCATCTTCTCAAGGCCCAGTTCTAGCCCACTTTCACGAGCTCAACCACGGACCGTAACGAAGTTAACGGTTCGTGAAGGTGGCCGTGAACTTCACATGGGCCAACATCAGTTCTGCCTCTTTTTCTGTACAACCCAGATTCTGCCTACACATTTAACAAACCCATCAAATAATCCCAAAATATCACTTAATTCCAGTATTAGTTCATAGTTATTAAGCATCAAATGTGCCACGATTTCGCGGTACATCATAACCCTATTTTGTATCTAGGCAACACTAATACAAAAAATAAAGCACCTATCTAAAGAGTTAAAAAAATTAAAATAAAAGAAGAAAAATCCTAAATCGAAAAGAAAAACCTATAGTTGGCTAGATGGTACATCTTGGGTTGCCTCCCAAGCAGCGCTTGATTTAACGTCGCGGCACGACACAAACTCCTTGATTACTCAGAATTCATCAAGATAATAGGCCTCAATCACTTCTTGCACACTCTCCGATTTCCCTATGTAGACCTTGATTCTTTGCCCATTCACTTTAAACCTTGTTCCCTCCTTGTTCTCAAGCTCGACCGCTTCATCTGGAAATACTTGAGTGACTCGGAGTGGCCCGGTCCATTTGGACTTGAGCTTACCAGAAACAATTGCAACCTTGAGTTGAAGAAAAGAACCAGATCACCCACAATAAATTCACACTTCTCAATCTTTTGATCATGATAATTCACACTTTTCAATATTTTGATCTTGATACTTCTTCATCTTCTCCTTGTACAAGACTGAACATTCATATGCTTTTAGGCGAAACTCATTAAGCTCATTCAATTTTTTGTTCGATGCGGCACCACAATCAAAAATTCAACTTCTTTAGTGCTCACATGGCCTTATGCTCTAACTCTACCGGCAAATGGCATGACTTTCCATATACAAGTTAGTCGGGGGACATACCTATGGGAGTCTTGAAAGCAGTGCGATAGTCCCATAGAGCATCACCAAGCCTTCTTGACCAGTCTGTTTTGTTGGCGTTCACAGTCTTTGCAAGGATTTGCTTTATCTCTCTATTTGATACTTCAACTTTCCCACTAGACTGCGGATGGTAAGGATTAGCTACATTATGACGGACTCCATATTTTTTGAGCAATGCCTTGAACAACTTATTACAGAAGTGGGAACCTCCATCGCTGATAATCACCCTAGGTGTACCACATCTGGAGAATATACTCTTTTACAGGAATGTAGTGACACTCTTACCCTCACTGTTTGAAAGCGAAATTTCTTCCACCCATTTTGATCCATAGTCAACTACAACAAGAATATACTTCATCCCATGTGAACTCATAAATTGACCCATGATGTCAAGGCCCCAAATATCAAACAACTCAATCAACAATATTGGATTCATAGGTAGCTCTTGCCTCTTTGATATTCCTCCTTCTGTTTGGCAACGATCACAAAACTTGGCAAAATTATCAGCATCTTGGTGGATGGTAGGCCAGTAATACCCACACTGCAAGATTTTATGAGTAGTCTGAATACCACTATGATTCTCATGAACAGGCGATGAATGACACGCCTCTAGTTTACTCATCATCTCAACCTCGGGCACACATCGACGAATAATCCCATTAGCACAAATACGGAACAAGTAAGGCTCATCCCAAAAGAACTTCTTCACATCATGCATAAACTTTTTACTTTGGTGAAATAACAAATCCGACAGACCTTGATCACTTGCCAAATAGTTAGCAAAATCTGCAAACCAAGGAATAAGATCATAAGAAGAAACCAATACATGTTCGTTTGGAAATGCATCATTAATTTCAGCCCCATCTCCTAGCTTGAGCATAACTTTCTCCTCTAATCTACACAAATGATCGGCAACTTAATTTTAGGTCCCCTTTCTGTCCTTCACCTTAAAATCGAACTCTTGCAACAATAATACCCATCTGATCAACCTCGATTTTGCATCCTTTTAAGCCATTAGATACCTCAATGCAGAATGGTTAGTATGTACTATGACCTTAGTACCAAGCAAGTAGGATCAAAATTTTCGAATGCGAAAACCACAACAAGGAGTTCCTGTTAAGTCATAGTAGAGTTCTTTTGAGCCATATTCAGCGCTTTACTAGAATAGTAAATCGGATGAAGAATCTTCTCTAGCCTCTGTCCCAATACAACACCAAGTGCCACTCCACTCGCATCACACATCACTTCAAACAGTTGCCCCCAATACGGTGAAGTAATGATAGGTGCGGAAATAAGATTTGCTTTCAACTCTCCAAATGCTCTCAAACAAGCATGATCAAACTCAAACTTACACTTCTTTTTGAGCAATTTGTACAATGGGTGTGCAATTTTAGAGAAATCCTTGATAAACCTTCGATAAAAACCTCCATGCCTAAGAAATCTTCTAACACATTTAATATAGATAGGTGGTGGAAGCTTTTCTATTACCTCAACTTTAGATCTATCAACCTCAATACCCTTCTCGGAAATCCGATGACCCAGAACTATACCCTCTTTCACCATGAAGTGACACTTTTCCCAATTGAGTACAAGATGGCACTCTTCATACCGTTTCAATACCTCAGCTAAGTGCATCAGACAACCATCAAATGATTCACCTACCACAGAGAAATCATGCATAAATAACTCAATATTATCCTCCACCATATCTGAAAATATTGACATCATTCAACACTGGAAGGTCGCTGGAGCATTACACAACCCAAATGGCATTCGTTTGAAGGCAAAAGTCCCATAAGGGCAAGTGAAGGTGGTCTTCTCTTGGTCTTTCGGAGCTATGGAAATCTGATTGTAGCCCGAATGAATACCCATCAAGAAAGCAATACCAACCCTTACCAGCAAGGTGATCCAATAGCTAATTTATGAACGACATCGAGAAGTGGTCCTTTTCTGTCCAAGCATTCAATTTGTGGTAGTCCATGCATACTCTCCATCCGGTCACTAGCCTCATCGAAACAAGCTCATTTTTTGCATTAGGAACCACAGTAATCCCACCTTTCTTAGATACAAATTGAATAGGACAGACCCAATTATTATCTGTATAGGGATATATGACTCCAACATCCAACCATTGATGATTTCCTTTTTCCCTACCTCTTGCATAGGCGGATTTAGTCTCCTTTGGTGCTCAATACTTGGTTTCCTATCCGGTATGAGTTGGATTTTATGAGATCAAATGCCAGGAAGAATCCCATTAATGTTTGCAATATTCCATCCAATAGCCCGCTTGAACCTCTTCAACACAGAAACCAATGCCTCTATTTGTACCTCACTCAAATTGGTTGCAATGATTAACAGTAAAGTACCATATTTCCCCAAGAATATTGTAACACTCCAGAAAACTAATGAACTAAGATAGAGCCTAATTTGTAAACTAGTAGCCTAAACGGCGTTTAACGTAAAGATTAGAGTCATAAAATAACCCCTGTTAATTAGTACAAGTGTTTTTAGGTATGAACGTAAAGGCATGACCCCCCAAGGACCACCCCAAGGGTCCTAGAGGAGGACCAAGAGGCTGCCCAAAAAGCTGTTAAAAATAGCTTGGCCTACGGATGGCCACCCACGAGCCGTGGGTGGACCTACACCCCATAGGTGGGGGTCGTGGGTCAAGGCTGAACCTCCCCATTTTCTATCCAAAACTCTCTGTCCAATCTACGCGTGTGCAGTATGGAGCGTGAACCCACCCACGGTCCATGGGTGGGGTTTCGTGAGTGACACATGTAGGTTGGTCAAGTAGTTTTAGTTGGAGTTAAGGGAGGGGCTGAGGATTAATTAATTAATTAAGTAGGGACGTTAATACTAATTAAAACTAACTATATAAACCTAATGGACCCCTAAAACCAACTCAATTAGTTCATTCATTCAAGACCCCAAAACAAACTATTTCCCTCCTAAATATTTCTCTCTCTAAGACTCCATTGAAGAACAAGAACAAGGTCAAGCTTAGGGTTCAAGGAGAAGACTGTTTCCATCCAAATTCGTGGAGATTCTTCAATTAAGGTATGGCAATATTGATCCATTGAATGCTTTCTTCCATGGAGCCCTTAAACTCTCCAATTTCAAAGTAGGAAAAGTCTCCAAAGACCTAGGGTTTTCTTCAATTCATGGATTCTTTCTCAAGTTGTTTTCAAAGGTTTAATTGTCATACATTATGGATTAATTACTGTTTTAGGATGTTTTTATGATAAATTCACCATGAATCCATGAAATCCCCAAAACCCTAAATTTATGACTCCAATGTGGGTGAATTTGTAGTAAGCTCATTTATATTGTATTGTTCTTGTTGTAAGGTGGTTTCATGATCATATTATTGTCCATGTTGAATGTAGTAACCCTAGATTGATTGGAAGAATGTGATCCTTGATCCAAGATGGGTAAGACATGAGAATTATGCCAAATTTTGGACTACATGTATATGCACTCTATGAACATGATTATAACCTAAATATTGTGTTAATTGAAAGTTCATTCTCATAAACACATAATGATCATGATGTGAAAGTTCTTCTCACTATGTTATGGTTCTAAAGTTGAAAGTCCATTCTCACCTATTGAACCTATGAGCTATTATTAATTGAATCGTATTGCATGTAGGGTAAGATACTCCTTCATGCTTGTAAATCCAATTCTAGACTAAATATAAAATTGTGGGAAGTAAAGCTTAGCACCGAGTGGATATTGAATATGAGATAGAGGCTCTCCTATCAATTAAATAGGCCGGGTTTTTAAATGTAATCTCATGACATGGAAGCTCCCCCATTAAGTAAGGTTGTGTTTCTAGTAACATTCTCCGTATCCTATAACTATGTGCCCTCTTAGGTCTTTAACTAGTGGATCCACCTAAAAGCTATACATTTAATTCTACCTTAGGCAAGTAGGACACCTCTATTCGGTGTGGGGCATGACACCAGATTCCATGTTTAGCTCACATGGTCTATGTCGGTTAAGGCTTATTTCCAAGGTAATAATTAAGGTAAAGTATTAACTATGTTTGCTTAAGGAGTGTTACTTAGCATGAGTAGGAGTATGGGATCTAACTTATGCATGGCACAAGTAGACTTTGAGAGTATTCATAGTGGGTTCCTACTATGATGTGATGACTTATGTTTTATACCAATTTACATGATGATTCTCAAACTTTATAAAATCCATACTCTTCAACTAAATTTTCCCTTTTTAGCATATTTTTCATAATTTTGTGCATGATTATCATACTTACTACATTAAATATGCTAACCCATATTTCTTCTATTTTCCTACTAAGTGTAGGTTCCGGCATTTGAGGTGATTGTCCCTTCTAGTTCAAAGCTTGGATCGACTACTCTCCAAAGCTTGTGGTGTTTCCTCATGGATCTGAGGACAAGTGATATATAGTTGTTTTATTTCTTTCATTGTAATAGACATTGTCTTCCTTTTCTATTGTAAGGGATGTGTCCCTATCATTTTGAGACTTCTATTGTAGTAGATGACTATTTGAGACTATGTTTAGACTTCTGCTTTACATCTATGAAACTTTTCTTAAAGACTTAAAATTGTGTTTTATTCAATATTATTCTATACTTATGTGATGATGATAAGTTAAGTGGCTTACTTGGGTCCTTTCGAGGTTCCATGTTCCATGTTACGTCTAGAGGGTACCCTTGGGTCGTGACAAATTTGGTAATCAGAGCAAAAGGTTTAAAATGATTCTAGGATAATGTCTCATAAGCCACATCTAGTAGAGTCTTGTTCATAGTGTGAAGCGCGCCACATTTATGAGTGAGAGGCTATAAGAAATTAGGAACTTACACTTCTTTCATTACTCTTCAGTCGTGCCATAGAGTTTAACTCAATAAAGTATTCCTTCTAATACTCCTCTTGTGTCTTCAGGAAATGAATACACGAAGGGCAAACACAAGAAGAGTGGAAGAGGAGATTGTTAATTAAGGATTTCCTCAAGGTAACCAAGCTCCTCAAGATGAGAAAGCTCTGGTTGATCCGGTAATCGAAAATGTGACTCAAGCAGAATTTAGGGCTACTATGCAAATGATAACTCAAGCCATGACGGCCCAAGATCAAGCCGTAACAACTCAAGCCCAAGCTATGAGGCTCAAGCCAATAGGGATGTTGAGCCTTGTGTGAATACTAATGTGAGTTCTATGGCTTCGAGATTAAGGGATTTTACTAGAATGAATCCCCCCGAGTTCCTTGGTTCCAAGGTGGAAGAGGATCCCCAAAGGTTTTTTTATGAGGTTTGCAAGATACTTAGTAACATGGGGTGTCTTCAGAGGAGAAGGCGGAGCTAGACGCCTACCAACTCAAAGATGTAGCTAAAATTTGGTATGAACAATTGAAAGGTGAGAAGTCAAAGGGAGTGGATCCCATAGATTGGGAGGTGTTCAAAGAAGCATTCCTTGATAGATTTTTTCCCCTAGCCTAACATTGGGAGAGTTTCCATCTTACCATATCCACTCGGTGCTTAGCCTACATTCCCATAGAGTATTTCATTCACATTACATTGTTGTACTTGAGAGGGCCACCAGCATTAGGCATACGAACCCAAAGAACATTACACATGAAGGGCCACCACCATTAGGTCTACCAATTCAAGGTACATTTAAGGATAGCTCATTGACTTTCCTAGAAAGAGCCACCACCATTAGGTCTACCGCATCTAGGTTCATCATTTCACACAAGAAAGGGTGACCACCATTAGGTCTACCGTTTCAAGGTTTAACATTCACATTAGTTCCTAGACTCCTCATGAAAAGCCACCAACATTAAGTCTACCAATTCAAGGTTTAGCCTAGAATACTTCATCATTCATTCATTCATGAAAGGCTACCAACATTAGGTCTACCAATTCAAGACATTAAGACATTAAGTCAAGATACATTCATCATACAAGAGTAGGATGCCTAAGCCTACCAATTCAAGATATCACAATCACCTTTACATTCATTTATACAAGAATAGGATGCACAAGCCTACCAATTCAAGATATATAACATTACATTATAGAACCCTTCACATTCCATCATCATCATTCATGAATGTTAATAGAGAATATACTTTCAATCATAACACTATTTCAATCTAAACAAGATCACATTAACTTCATTGAACTCACATTCATATACAAGATATCATGATAATACTTCAATTCCTCATACTATGCCTTCAAGGCCATGAAATCTCAAATCATCCACACACCAACAATTTACCATAATTAAGGCATAGATAATGATACAATTTAATAACCCAAAGAAATTTAGACACTTTCCATTCATAAGCTTTCATAATCATCAAACCCACTTCATAAAGGCACAATTTACGAATTGAGAGAATTCATGGGTTCATACAGTATTTTAATCATAAAGTTCATCAAGTGCTGATTTCCATCATCACCAGTTGCACCCCTAAACATACCTTTAAGGTTCAACAATTGAATCATAGTGTTGGTGATTGTGAACTTAACACCTGGAGGTAGTGCAGGTAACACTATCGCTCCAGTGGCTCCAGCTCCATCCAAATCTGCAACATCTTCATCATACTGATGTGCCGCGAAATCGTGGCACATTTGATGCTTAATAACTATGAACTAATACTGGAATTAAGTGATATTTTGGGATTATTTGATGGGTTTGTTAAATGTGTAAGCAGAATCTGGGTTATACAGAAAAAGAAGCAGAACTGATGTTGGCCCAAGTGAAGTTCACGGCCAACTTCACGAACCGTTAATTTCGTTATGGTCTGTGGTTGAGCTCGTGAAAGTGGACCAGAACTGAGCCTTGAGAAGATGAAGAGAAAGAATCAAAGTGAAGATAATGGAGGGTCATACGGGCCGTTGTTATTACCACGAACCGTGGTACCTACCGTGAAGCTGAACCAAAGTGAAGACCACGAGTGACTTCACGGGCCGTGGTATTCACTACAGACTATGGTGTCTCTCGTGGTACATTTTCCAGTGACCAAGTTTGAAGACCTACTCTGGGGAAGCTCCAAGGCATGACCACGGAGGGTTTCACGGTCCGTGAATCCCTTGACGGGTCGTGGTAGTGGTCGTGACAAGGCCCGACAACTCAGTCCTAACTTGATTAGGACTCATTTTAAACATTATATTTTGAATTACTTTAGGTTTTTTGGGGGATACGAGGAGATTATCTGACGTTTCACAACAGGGAACGGAGAAAAACTTGAGTTTTAGATTTTGGATTCAGATTTTTGTCATCGGTGGGACGTTGTTCATTTCGATCTTGAGATTATCAAGTGGTTGTTGATTTACCAATTATTTTTGTAAGTAATTCGTAACATGTTTTCATTTTCTATTATTGATTCGTTGCATAAGAACATGAGTGGCTAAACTTCACGACTGGGTGTGTGGGATCTATGATGATATTCTAGTTGCGATTCCGTAAAATGAGTAAAAGGCAATCTTTGTTTACAACTTGAAGTTTACAGCTTTCATTATCATTTTAGTCTATTGAATGCACGTTTTAGACAGGCCTGTATCTGGTGTTTGTTTGAGAGAAAAGCATCAGTTGGGAAAAAGCTAAATTAAGTTTACGAATTGGAGCTAAAGTTGGATTTCAAGAGAAGGGATCTTTAACACCATATCAAATTAAACGAAGTCCAATATCGATAACATTTTAAGTTCGAGAGAATTAGAGTGAATATTATCTAATTAGGCTGAGAAGCGTTAGATTTATTTAATTCACAAAGAGTCTATAAACATTGATTTACTTGACACTCAATTTACGAAAGAGCGTTATAATCGATGTCATAGTGAACACAAAACCTGTTTTCTTTAAATTAATTGAATCAACTTACAACGAGATCTTTTATGAACCGTGTAACTAAGTTTTAACTGGAAGTACTTGCTGATAGAATACTTTTCAATTAAACCCAATTTTTACTTTCCTTGTTAATTGTTTAGGAAATAGTAACGACAATTGAGTAAATGCGATAGTGAAACTTTATCTGTAAAGAAATTCTCTGTGGGATCGACCTCAACTCCGGTTGAGTTCTGTAAATAGACAACGACCATTTACACTCCTTATTTGGAGTGTAAGTTTGGACGTATCAGGTTCGTGTCTAAAAAGTGTCCATAAAATGTAAAAACAACGTCATAATGGTTGCTACGTGTGCAAGGACGAAAGGTAAAATCTACAGAAAAACTGCTCTGCAGTGGTCTGCGGACCCTATCGACAGTTCGTTGGTTAATCCACGGACCATGAATGGTGTCCGTAGACCCCAGGTAAGTATTCTGAATTTTATAAGTGTCAGAGTAACCTACATACCAGACCTATGGTCCGTAGGTCAACCCACTAACCGTAGACGAGGTCTCGTGGGTCCAAAACTAGGGTTTGCCTGACCCGACCCAGATCTCTTATAAAATAAAACCTTTCAAATTTTAAACATTTCCCACATCCATATTCCCCCCCCAACTATTTTTCAACCTTCTAAATCTCCCATTTAACTCTCATAACTCCCATATCAATACCCACATAAATTCCCCAAATCCCATAAATCCCATTTTCTCTCCCTAATCAATCCCTACTTCAACTCTTCCTCCCCAACAATTTCAAAGTTCCGGTTCGGTGTCGAAAGGCTAGCAAAGGGTCACGAATATCATCGCAACACACACTCATCATCGGTGAGTACTTGTAAGGTATATAAATTTCTCCCAAACATTGAATTACTTCATTGTTTCGTTTAAAATCACATCTACGAACTTGACCTTGGGTTGTTAGTTTCGTGTTTGATTGTTTAATTATATTTTAGAAAAACTCTTGGCATGATGGTATGTGAGTGTGTAGTCAATTAAAACCAACTAAATCAGAGTAAATGGTCTAATTAGAAGTTTTGACTTGGGATTCCTAGTTTTGGTCTGTTAAAAAGTTGATATGTGTGTAATCGGAATCCTAAGGATGAAGAACTACCATATAATGTGTTGAATTGCATGATTATACCTAGGTTGAATGATTGATTGATGAAATAAGGAATAAAGTGTGAGTCATGTATGAAACCTGGCATAAAACTGACCCACGAGACCCCGTCTATGGACCATAGGTCACCCTACGAACCGTAGGTCAGGTCCGTGAGTCAGTAGCACATAGAGTTTTCAGTAAGTGTTGAACCACGGTGTGGACTACGGTCCGTCGTTCCATCAACGGGCCATTCTGTACATCTGTGGTTCCCACATCAGAGACCCAATTTTAGGTATTCTGACCTACAAGGGGACCCACGGGTCGTCGTTCCATTAACAGACCATCGGTACCCACCGTAGGTCGACAATTCCGCTACTGTCCAAGGAATTTTTTATTTTTTGTTTTGGTCTGATACTTGTTCTAAAATTATTTCGTGAGTATTATTTCACTATTTTAGTACTAACTAAGCTTCCACAGGCACCATGGCCCCGAAGATAGCTCCGACCTACGCCGCCATGGGCAAATCAAAATTTGTTGCTCCCTTTTTCAGGATGATGGATGAGGATACGGACGGGGAGTACGTTTCACCTCCCACCAGGACCTCCCCCACTGATCCATGTACTACATGTAACCGAGCCCGGCATGTGAGCTCCGACGTGGTCACTGCCCCCAATTTGAAGAGGGTGCCACACCGATCAGATCACAGGCTGACTCAGAGTCCCCATTAAGCTCCGGCTCCAACTCCAGAGGCAGCACCACCTTTTCATATGAGTCTGATAGTACAGAGGATACCCTAGTTGCCCCCCTCCCCCAATTCTGAGCCTCCAGCGGTTTCTACAGAGCCTAACAGGTGGTATGAGGAGGGTAGTTTCCAGATTTACTCAGATGCTCGCATGCTGAATGAGCACGATAAGATGGCCAGATAAGTCATAGAGGAACGTCGGGTTCTCACATACAGCCTCCACACAGCTCCAGTCATCCATGATCTTTTTTGGAGATACAAGTGTGAGTGGATGGCACGGAGCCCAAGGTCCTATAGCGAAGAGATTGTACAGGAGTTAAATGCTTCCTATGCATCCCCCATGAGAAATTCCATCAGCAAACAGGCCAAGCCCGCAGCTCAGCCTGCACTTGAGGGCACACTTGTATGGGGTTGCACTGTTGACATCTCCGAGACCACCCTCGGCAGGATCATCTATGGCCCGGTCAATTATCTTGGGCATGTCTGTCTCAACATGGATAGCTCTAACATCCGTCGATCGGGGAAGGCTAACCATTTGGTAAATGCGTGGGTCAAGGTGAGACGGGTGATAGGAAAAGGAAAGGTCTCACAGTATCAGTAGCAGGAGCAGATACAAAGGAAGTAAGGGAAATAGTAGAAGAAGGCACATCAGAAGGTGTAGAAAGACTTGCCTTCTCCATAAAAATAGCAAATGTGCTAGCCACAACTACTAGTGAAGTGGGATAAACCACGGACATCGAGTATGGTTGTGGCGGCTTCCTCCAAGCCGCATCATCCCACAAGCACTAAGCCTCAATCCGTCTGATATCACTAGATGAAGCTGGTGTGATCCTCTCATTTGTAGATGCCCTGAAAGGGACTCCTTCCCTCTCATGCAGTTGCGTACTCAATGCTTGAAATGGGAGAGACATTTGCTCCTCCTTATATCTTATCATAATCAGATCAGCTATAATTGCACGCACAAGTATGTGGTATATGTTGATGATTGAGCTTACCAAGACTGCCTTGTCATGGCAAAGGAAAGACTCGTTATGTGATATCATTATATTCCTGCTGATGAAGCCAAACTAGTATATCACCACTACATTCAAGTTTTTTTTCTCGATCCAGGCACCATCATCCATTTATGAGGGATAAGAATCAGATATCTAGGGGGACAGACACCCTTTTAAGGAGTCCAAGTCATGATGCATCCGAAGTGAGTACAATTTTTTGGACTTTCTTGTCACGCACCTCCACTTCTTCAAGTGGCTTCCAAACATTCCTCTTTCGCTTCTTTGGGAGGGCCTGAGCATATGTAGTGTAGAACTCCCGCACCCAAGAAGGGATGTAGGGGTTCCTTGGCTTTGTGAACCCCTCAAACTTGTGAAACTGAATATTGTCCTAAATTGATCGGTAGTCTCTCATGACTCCATCTATGGTGAGTCATCTCTCCTAAAAAAGGTCTTCTCTCTATTAGCTTTGAACCTATTGAAGGCTCTTGGAGCGAAAACTGAGAGGACTCTGGAAGTAGGTGCTTATACAGAGGAGGGTTGCACCAATTTGGACTTAATCTCATACCTTTTTTTCACCATCCCCTTTTTGGGTTGTACCTTGTCTTGCGTAGATGAGTGTGGGTGGTATTTTGCAGACAACGGGGAGCCTCTGAAGGCTCGTTAATGGATAGGGCATGGATATCTTTAGAGGGGGAGGAGGAGAATCTTTATCTGACTCAGTATCAGATGTAACTACTTGTTTTCCCTTTGTTCATGCCATTTCTGGAAAAGCACACATTTAAACATTAAACTTGTGAAGGTTAGTTGAAATCAAACACAAATTGAATCAAACTTCAAAAACATTCATGAGGCTTGCCTATCAGGAGGGTTAATCAATAAACAGGATCAATGAGCTCCGGTGAGCTCATGGAATTAGAAAATAGCAAAAATCTCAAGATTCAGGCACTAAAAGCATAGTCAATTCGAACTCGGAAATTTTTTGAGTCAGTCTCGGTGGGCTAAGACAAGTTCACCAAAAATTAAAGTTCAAAATGAAAAGACATAGGTATCAAGGGTGATATCCACTCTCATTCGGTGATTCTTCACTAAGACAAGCCCGTCGAATGGGACAGAACCGAAGGTCATATATATGCTAAAGAAGGTGAGCTAGGGCTTACTTGGCGATTAACCTAACCTCCTTGGCAATCTACGATAAGCTCTTTGAACAGGAAGTATTTTTCCCAGTGCCTAATTTTCACAGCTAATCCACCATATAAAACTAACGCACGTTTCCCCCATCATTACAATCGACTCATATGCTTATCTACCCATGGGTACTGAGACTCACCCGGATATTGCTAAGAATTGCACTAATTGATGATTTGCCTTAAAAAAATAGTCACCCTGTCTATCATTGGGAAAAATCATGTAATTAGGTCAACACTGGTCTAATCAGACTTCACCCACATTAAATTGGACTCAAACCCAAAAAATTTATGAGTTCAATTTCAAGTTTCAACCAACACAAACAAGATTGCATTTTTACAGGAATATACATTCAAATATCTCATGGGCGTAGTTAAAAATCACAATATGCGATGCTACCCATCAAAAAATTTCATATAAAAACAATTAATAGCTTCAATCCCACACCTAACATTCGAGTTAAAGTTCAAAAATCTCAATAAAAAATCAAAAATCAACCTCAATAGGGTCAAAAGTCAAGAAAATCAAGGAAATGGGGTTGGGTTGACATGAAATCCAAGAAAATGCACTCGTCGAACATTAAAAACACACACCAAGGAATCATAATCACTCAAAGGATGTGAAGTAAGACACAAGAGAGAAAAAGACTTCAAGATATCAAAGCATTTGATTTTGAATTTGAAAAGACCCTTGATATTTTTATACTAGGTTCGTTCAACGGTCACGACTAACATCACCGAACACGTTCAGTGAATCGCCAATTAGAGCTTAAGCTCTCCAGACATGCCTGAAAAAACACCAAACCTGAAGGTTGATTCGGCGAACCCACTAGAGTCCGCGTAGTGCATTTCGACATATTTCCTTTTGGAGTTCTGATCACCAATTTTGATAATACACTTTTTCACCTATTCAAGCTCAAAAAGTGGACAGGAATGAGTTCGCACAATGCCTTCAGCATATCATCGTTTGGGTTTTAGCATCACCTATGCTTTCCTTTTCAACCTTTCAACTTCCTCCCAACATGCATCACAACGTACATTATACGAAAGCAATGAAAACAAAAAGAATCACTTGGGTTGCCTCCAAGTACATGCCTTATTTTACATCTTTATACGACATAGTTCTCAATCTCAACAATCATTCTTGGGGTTTGGGATCATGACACTAGGCAATGTTCCCTTTTGCATTGGATTTAGATGAGTGGAAATTTTCCCCAATTGGGTCTCGAGTTGCTTAATAGAAAGTGAGTGAGAAGTCACCGTCTAGGATAAAGTGGAGAAGTCATTTTTAAATTCCTTCAATACTTTATCAGACCTTCCAACCTTGTTGTAAATCCTTGCAAGCATATTTTTAGTTCTGATCCTTTCTAGCCCAGCTAGTTATTTTGGGCATGGACGATCATGAGGATGCACTTATCTATCTTTTTCCAACTGCCTATCTCTCACATCTCCAACTCGCCATTCTTTTCAACTGCCATTTCTATCCTTGTTACAATGTTGGTTCCCACTTTGTCGTTCATAATTGTTATTATTACCCCCCCCCCCCTACTTAAGTTCCTAAGTATTGAACTTCTTCATTGTATAATGTCTCAAATTTGGCATCATCCGAGCACTGCCCATTGTTGGTTTCAACCGTATTTACCGACTTGGATCCACCTCCCATGGCATATTTAGACAATAAATCGATTTGGGTCATCATTTTGGCCATATTTTCATCTCTTTCATGGTCCTTCTCGACCTGTTCTTTGCTTAAACCCAATTGTAGATGAGGCACTTGGTCCTCTCTAGTGTGTCATGCTCGATTGACCTTAGTCATATCATCTATCACAAAGCATCCACATCATATAGTTGTCTCATTAACCTACCTTGAACTAAATAATCAACCACACCTTTGTTGACTTAATCGAGGCTGCAATAGAAGTATTGCAGTAGCAAATTGTCTTGAACGCCATGCGTTGGACATTGCAAAAGCAGCTTCTTGAACCTCAACCATGTTTCGTGTAGAGGTTTACCTCCAATACTCTTGAAATTTTGGATGTGGGTTCTAAGTTTAACCATCTTCAAGGGTGGAAAGAATGTCTCCAAGAAGGCATCAGTCAACTCTTCCCATGAAGTGATAGAATCATTTGGCAATTCTACCAACCATCTTGTAGCCTCTCCCGTTAAAGAGAACGGGAATAACCTTATCCTTACAAACTATTGAAAGACACACTTGAACACAAAGGGTCCACATATAACCATGAAATTCCTAAGGTGTTCATAGGGATCCTCATGAGCTAGGCCCCATAAATTTCCTTTCATCTAGAGAAATTGTATGATTGTTTCACTTATGTGAAACACAGTCCTCCCGGATGTATGAGGTATCTGGATTTCTCTCGTAGTTTGAATAACATCCATGTGCATATCATTAAAATCACCCATATTTTTGTTTTTGTCATAATTACTATCATTTTCACTTCCATGGTCACTCAGTGCATAAACCTGTAAATCAGCCAACAACAACACCAAACAACAAATCTACTACAAATAAACAAAATTAAAATATAATTCATCAATTAGAATTCTCAACCACCACTCCCCTGTAGTGGTGTCATTTATGAAAATGCTTAAATGTCATCATTAAAACTAATTAAAAGGGACAATAGTCGTAGTCAATAGGAAAAACCAATGAAGAGTCGGGGTCAAATCCCGTAGAGAATGGTATACCGTGGAGAACTCCTATCAAGAAATTTGGACTTTAAAATATCTCATTTGCAATATTAAGAACAAGTGGGTGGATAATTCCACCAATTTAATAAAAATCTTTGGTTATCAATTATTACAATTAAACAAAAGTATCACAAAAATCAAAAGTTAACAAGAAATCTAAAGGTGCGGGGATTGGAAATTGATATCACATAGGGGTAATTGTACTGATCTATAGTGATGAAAAATCATGAATAGGCTAAGTCATCTTCATTGACGCTAATCATTTTTCGATCTCAAAGATTCTATGCATAGATACTCCTTGCGGTATCATCTTAATTCCAACCTAAACAACCCAATACTTTACTCTATTCTCTCTTTCAGGAACAGGCAAAATAGATCCGACCCATAACCTCTATTTTCAAGCAAGTTATTGACATCAAACCTAAATTGCTAGTATCAAACTAATTACCCACTCCAATCAAACTCTTTTGAGCATCAACCGAAGATCAGAAGTAGGAATTAAGTTACCGTAACCGTTAAATTAACCCCATGATTATTAGACCAAATCTAAGTATGAACAGCAGTAGAACAGATCATAGCACAATACCCACTATATTAAATCAACACCTAACCCCATAATTGCACCCCTAGATCTTAGGGTTTTAGCCGCCCATCACAAAAAGTAAAGAGATTATACCTTCCATGAAAGAAGCCATGGGTAACATGAAATTCAAGTAATTACAAATAAACCTACTTTGGGTTCAACTTCAAGTTATCAAACTCAAACACCAAGTTGTAAAACCTCAAAAGCTAAAAAAGTGTTCTTCAAAGGTAAACTTGTTCTCACTCTAAACTCTTCACACACACTCATGTAATATTCCCTATTATATCGTCTATCTCTAATTTCTCTCTCCTTTTGGATACTTATGATTTTGGTAAATTAGGCCCAAAATCTATTACGCGGCTAAATCGGTGACATTAGGCAGGCTCGCCAAACTCATTCGGTGAATCACCTCTTTCTCCTCTGCTCACCTTATGATGCTCTAGGCTTAAGGTGTTTGAACTTCAGTTGTCGAACTTGATTGAGTCAGTTTTTCATGTTTAGTGAATCACCTAGTACCATCTTAGTTCACCTTCCGAACATTCAATCCTTTCTTTTTACACTATCGCTTTGGGCTATGTTCATCAAGGCCGCCTTTCTCATTCGGTGCATCTCCTTCTCTACTAGAGTCCATCGACCTGATTTGATAGACACAAGTGCCATGCACTGTCATTTTGGGAGAGGCTGTGCTCAATTAACGATCTTCTTTCTGGTTACGTGATCAACAATGTATAGTTTTCACTTCTTTTTATATTTTTTATCATTCTTTCAAACATCAATCATTTCCTTGTCCAATTACCTTCAAAGCATCAATATTTTATCAGAATAGGACAAAATTAGGTATTGAGGACATTAATTATTGGGCTAATCGACCTTAAATGAGTGCAAATCCAGCACTCATCACAAGGTTTTCTCACATACTACTAAGAACAAGATTGTGAAAGGTTTTCTCACATAAGGTTCAAAGGTTTCCTCACCTAAGTTGAATCAAGTGAAGAAGCTATTCTAAATGAATTTATCTTGGATTTTTTTCTTAATTGTGTCTTTTCATGGATGATGAAAAGAATATGATTAAGGATTATTATGTGGGATTTTTGCTTAGCAGCAATAGTATATTAAGATGGTGACTCTCCCATTAGTAAAGATCGGGTCTCTAGTAGAAATATCCTTGTCCTTGACTATGTAATACCATAGGATGTTGTCTCAGATAGACATTAGCTAGTAGATCCACTTTAGCTTAGATTCATGGTTCTTACTTTGGTAAGTCAGGATATGTCTTTTTGTTGTGGGATAGAAACCAGATTCTATGTTATAGCTCACATGTTCTATGTCAGTTACATGGTAAATTTTCCACAATAATGAACTAAGGTTATTTTTAAATTATCTCACAAGTGTTTTAAAGATGTTAAGTTTGCATTTACCATGATTAGGCTTATGTTTTATAACCTTTTTATCTTATGATTTAGCTTGGTCATTTCATGTCATGTAAAGACTTTTTTAGCATGATTTCATAACTCTAATGTATAGTTGTCATACTTAGTACATTTCATGTACTAATGCATACTTGTGCTCACATTGTCTCACAAATGTAGGGTGCGACACTCCTACCTCTCACACACATGGCTAGTTGATCCATTTGGCACAGGAAGATTGGTAAGTCCTGATGATCCGAGGGTTAAGACACTTATATAGTTTTATGTTATTTTAGTTTTCAGACATTCGTATGTGGTGTATGGTTTACGTCTCAACCACTTCTTTTGGTTAGTAGATGGATTGTTGAGACTTATGTTAGGCTTCCGCTTTGTCAAACTTATTTATGATATAAGATTGTTTCTTGAAATCTATATTTCTATTATCTTGTAAGATGTATGTTAAGTGGATTGTATAGGGCCTCTTGGGGTTGTATACGTCATATTACGCCTAGGGTATACTTTGGGTCGTGATAGTGATTAGAAATTTTATTTCATTTACCATCCATGATATCTACCAATTTGCCTCTTTTGTAAAAGTGCTCGATGGCCCATAATTGTAATAAAAGGTTGCACCCTTCAAAATATCTTCTACCTTCCACACACGTGAACAAACCCCTTGTCAGCTCTACCAACATCCTAGATACTATAGTCTTTGTAGGATTAAGCATTCCTCGAGCTAATATGTGAACCACATAACTCAAGCTAGTGCTAATTTTTCCTCTCTCCTGAGGAAAAACTAATGAATCCAGTAATGCGATAGCAAAGGCATCCATTTTTCAGTTGAGCAAGCAAATTTTCTTTTAAAATTTTTATAACCCTCATCATCCCCTAAACGTGAATATACAATGTCTATAGAAGTCCATCCCTCACTCAAACAAGTTAACTATGGATTGTAATGCATTCCCAATTTGTTTTAGAAAGGTCCTTTGTGACTGTTTATGAGGTACAATCATTTGGCATTCCTTATAAGGAAGGTCAAAGAACCCACCAACTTCTTCAATTGTTCGTATAAATTCAAAATCTCTTAACTTGAAAATCAATCTTGCAGGGTCTCAAAATTTCAGCAAGGACTTTACTAGGTAACGGTCAAGTTCGACAAAGATGAGGAAATTTAGGCCACCAAAAAGTAGGTGCACCTCTAATTCAAGATTAATTTTAATGTCTTTCCACCAATCTCTTAGCTTGTGGTTCATACCTACTACCATTTGAGTGTTAGCGAAATCTGGAGAGGCCATGACTCTAAAAATAATACAATAAATAAATTCTAAACTTCATTTTGGTATAACTTGGCTTAGATTAATTATTGTGATCACATTGACACATAATATGCAATTTGTCTAAAGGGTGTTGGAGCCCTTTAGACAATAGGGTGGCTACTAAAATGTGGATTGACACCAAAGGTCAAACCACCTAGGATTTTCATGTATCTATGAGCTTATTAAGGGGATGTAGCACTATCCTAAGTTTTTATGAATTGGGTAGACATGGACTAAAGGTATTCTTATACGAGAAGGCTTGTGTCCCACGATAGCAAAAATAATATCCGGTTATGCCCATGCATATGTCAACTCTCTAATATAGGGTGTTTGAAGAGGATTTTGTGAGAGGTTCAAAGTCACAACATCACGAACATATATATATATATATATATATATATATATATATATATTATCTTAAAAGCATGAACTCATAACTTGAATGT